>WEIV01023715.1:35722-91565 GCA_013390005.1 Calyptomena viridis
GGCTGCGAGCGGCGGTGCGGGAGCGGCGTCCAGCCGGAGCGGCGTCCGGACGGCTGCGCGGTGTCCGGGCTGGAAGCGGGGCGGTTGCGAAGCACCCCCGTTGAACTTTGGCCAATATTTAGTGACAGATAAGATGGGGAATAAAATATTCATGGTCTCAGTAAAGACGGGGACCCGGAGTACTGGAAAGATGAAAAACTGTAGAGCTCGCAGAAAGGGTGCAGAAACAGCCATCTTGAATATTTTAATCTCTGGCAAGTGTTTCTTTGGAACAAAATGGATGTTGGAGGGAAACAGCATAGTTAACATTACTGTAGCCTTCCATTTCTAACACCATCCCTCTCGCAGAATTCAGCTGCCACGAAGCAGTGAGACGAAGGAACGCCACAGCCTTTCATCTACCTACAGTGGCAATAAATAATCATAATCTGAATACTGTGGTCTGGAAATTTAGTACCTCTCTAAGTAATGGTGCTTTTTTTACCCACGATTTATATCGATTTGTTTCCATCGACATAAGTCACGTGTAATGCTGCAAAAACACTCTTAGAGCGCATGCAACGTAAAGAAATAATTGGCCTGTGTTCACTCAGGACACATTGGTAAAGATTTTTTATTTTTAATGGTACTGTATGTTGTTACCGTCGCCAGAGTGAAAGGAGGTATTCCTACCGATTACCCTGGAAATTGAATCAGGGCCCTGGGTTCAGAGTTTGTTGTGTATTCATGATATGAACCAATTATTCTAAGGATTCATTGTTTGGCCATAAAAATCACTCTAGGCTGAAATTAGGCTTAAAAAGTCCCCAGGATTTTTTCCACTTCTACTGAAATGGGTTAACAGCTGTCTTTATTTTTTCTTTCCTTTCCGCACCCCCCCCCATTCAATCTGATGGTGAAAACAAATACAACATGCTGATTTCAGATGCTTTTTGTTTTCATAAAACTACAAAATAGCTTCCCCCCCTTTTTGTTTTTTTTCCTAAGAATTCTAAGGCTGTTCATGCTGGTTAGGCCTTTGCAAATTTTAATTTTTTTTGTTGTTTTTTTACAAAGGAACAAGCGACTAAAGTAGGGAGTGTGGTGAGAGCAGAGACAATAAGTCAGTGGTTCAGCTACAGAGGCTCAGAAAGGCTCCTTCCCCGGGATTATTTATTTATATCTTTCCTCGTTGCTGTTTGCTTACTTTGGATCTATTCCGTTGCAGATAAGCTCAGCAGAAACAATGTACTTATAAAACCCAAAGACAGCTGAAAAAAATATAATTCAGGCATGGTTGGAGAGCATTGTCTGAAGACTAAAGAATAGGATTTCAAGGCAGAACTGCTTGATTTTATTCACTTACTGATTTCTTTAATGTCAATTCAGGCAGCAGTTCTAATTCTTAAGGATAAGGTTTCTTTTGAGAACTGTATTGTTCTTATTAAAGTTTCTAGTTTTTCAAGGAAATTTTGAGATACTGCATATGCAGCTCCTGATGATTTTAGCCCCTTGCTTCAGCTTTACTTTCTGTATCTGAACATTTTTGCTTTAATTTCTCAGTGCCATGCTCTCCCCTGTGGATTGATACATGAAAATATATTTAACATCTGTTCCATAGGCATCCTGATGTTCGTACAGCATTTCTTGAAACTATTTGGATCAAGAGGCACTATGAAATCAAGCAGCTTCCTGGTTATTTTTTTTACAGTTGCAGCACATAGGAATCTCCAAAGAATTTGTGAAAAGCAGAGTGAGCAAAATTACTAAAATACAAATGACAAGTTCCATCAAAGGCTAAAACTACAAACTCGTGTTTGTGAGGGAAAATGCATCGACTAGAAACAGTAACCTAGAAAAGCAAGCGCTGGCTTCTTAATGGCCAGGTCTTGTTCTAAAAATGAAAGCAGCACTCAGTTCAAATTGTTGGTGTTGTCTAAGAAACAGGAAGATTTCAACTAGATTGAATAATGCTAGAGACTGCTATAGGGCCCAGAGAGACAAACTGTGTCACATTTGCTGAAAGGAGCTGCATTTAAATGTCATGAAAATCCGATTTATATGGGAAAGGTATGTAGGATTCCAGGGAGGAAACAGGGTGTGAAGAAAGATCATGGAGATATAACACTGTATTTTGTCTCTCAGATGTGAAGAACAAAGAGATTTTGTAGAAATAAATAGAAATAAAATAATTTATAAATTATAAATTAATTAAAAATTATTTTAATGTTGACTCAAAATATTTATTTTGCCCAAAAAGGAGTGTATTAACAGAAATAACAGTATAATATTTTTCCCGTAAAGAATAAAGCTTTGATTGATAAGAGTTCATTTGCCCTAATGTACTTAAAGTGGTGTTACATGAGATGGGCTCAGACTATTTTTTCTGTTAAATATTATATTTCTTTGTCATCATCATAGCTTTGGTGGCAAGACCCGAGAGTTAAATTGCACCTTCATAGTTAAATAGACAGGGAAAGGTGTGGGAATATCTGTATCTACACCTTCCAGAAGGACAAGGAGTGTCTGGGAATTTCCAAATAACTGAGGCCGAGAGACTGGTGATTTTACAATTTACTCTGAATGGACAAGATATTCTGGTTATTTTATTTTTTTGTTGGATCATTGGCACATCAGACTCTGCTGATAACTATTAAGTACTAGCTAGAGTATTGCATACATTGGTAAGGAATAATTGGTTCAACAAGCTGAGTGCTGTTTGTAAATGTATCTGTTTAAAAGTCAGTGCAGCTAAATCCCTCTTACTCTTTAAAAGCTGTTCAGTAAAATGACAGAACTAGAGGGGTTTTGGTCCCCTTTTCACTTTACACGTTCCCTGCAAACATTTCTGATTTTCTCAGACAAATGTGTTCTTCAGATCATTTCTCTAAATATTTCTTCTCCTATGGTTTGATTGAAAATAGGTAGTGACAAGTGGCTGCTGTTCAAAGTTTAGATCTTCAGTTTTATGTGAGGACATACTTATCTGACTTCTTTTTTCTTGGGTGACATAAATATTCTAAAACTCAAAAATTAGCTTTGCAGATACTCTCCATAATTTTCTTAGCCTCAGCAGACTGAAAGTGAACCAGGAAAGATCTGTGCCATGACACACACTGTGCTTGGTACTGTTGGGCCTCACAGGGTTGCCAGCCCTGAGGTACTTTCAGTATAATTGAGAGATAAAACTCGTAATTAATGATGTGCAAAGTTCTGAGTTTAGATAAATATTTGCAAAAATGTTTTATTCATTTGCCTTTAGCATTTAGTAATGGATTCTGGGTTTGTCTGGGTCTAACTCAAAATGAAGAAATTGAAAAAAAAGACTTCTCCTCTTTCATTTTCGTTTGGGCAGTGCAGGTTTGGTCAAATAGAACGTGGAGCTTCCCCAGAGTTGGCAGCTGTGGCTGTCCTTGACTTCTCTCATATGAATCATTTGCTCACAGCTTGTAACTTGTTCCGTTATATCATGTTGTTCAGGGCTTAAAAACCAAGGATCTTCTGTATGCCTAACCTAACTATTCCCTTTTTTTCAGCCCTAAGAGCCAACACTTGTTTTTACTGCTGTCACACACTTTTAAAATCACAGATATGCTGGCTGGAAAGGTAATAATTAGGGGTTTATTGTGGAAGAAAGATAAGATTATCTGCAGTAAAGATTTATTATTAGACAATGAATAGCCTCATTTTCAAGATTTAAGAGACTTGTACAAATTACCTGCTGGATGGTATTTTAGTTTCCAGTTCACATTAGTGCTGAAAGAACTGTTTGAGGCCTATTATCCAGCTTTTGGAAAGTATCCTTGTAGTGGAAAAAATTGTAAGGGATTTGGAAATGAGGACTCATCTGGCTAGTAGATGTTCATAAAAATCTTAATGACTTCAGCAGCCTGAGGCTGTTGGGGCTGGGTTGGGCTTGGATGGAAACTAGTGGACTGGCTTACTGGAGGATCCCCTCCCTACATGTGTGGTGGTGATAAGGGAAGGCTGGAAAAAAGGCTTTGAAATCGTTGAGTGTATCTGTGGCTAGGCTGACACCATCTCTTTTAAAAACTACTCTGTATTATAAATTGCATTTGAAAAAAGATAGTAGCTTTAATGCATAGGACAGTTTGAAAACTTGTGCATAAAACTCTTCAGGTTTTCCTACAAAGGCACTTTACAGTTTTATACATGCCATTTTCTTGCTTTAGTTTACAGCTTTATGTAAAGAGTATATTCCTCTGAACTGAAAGTGCTTTCAATTTAGTTTGTGTTGCTTTGGAGGGCTTTTTAAGCTAAAATCACAATGTATTTGACTTAAAATGGTGACACTGCTATATATGGAAAAGCTACTTTACAGCATTTCTAGAGGCTTTTACATACTTCAGTAATTTTACTGGTACTCAGACATCTGTGTGCTTTTAATTCAAAGGCAATGCTGTTGATCTCAGGGGTAACTTGACTTTGCTGGTAATATGCAAAGTAGAAATCTAATTTATGGTCAGTTTGGCAGTTGTCTTGAAAAGTGTAATGATATGAAACCAATATTGATTCATTGAAAACAAACAACCCACCTTCATATTCAGTTCTAGGCTGGTCTATGTATACTGAGCACATGATACTGCAGCTGGGCCACTGGGTACTATTGGCAATTGGAGTTTGTCTCTGAAACCCATGTGGATTTTCACTGAACATATTTAAATCTGTTGCTCTGCAAGAAAATGTAGGGGATGTTGCCTTGGTCTCACACAGAGCTGAATGGGATGGCCCTGAAGGTGAGGAGTACTGTGATACTCCTGCTAAGAAAAAAAAGGTGTATTTTAGAAAAACTCAGCAGGACTTTTTTCTTGACTATTATTAGTTTTGTATTGAATCTCTCTCTCACTGACTTTGCTAGGATTCCTCTTGGCTAACAAACAGATTTTGGCTGTGACATTAGTAACTTGCAGAGGAACAACAGATTTTTACAAGGACACAGTCCACTCATTACGGTGGTCTCAGTCATCCCTAAGGGATTATTTCTGGAGTTCAGTATTTGGGATACTTTTCTAATTTAGTTAGTGATTCTAAGTGTTCTTCTCAGCCTTCTGGAGTATGGACTTCAGTGTTGCCTGCAGGCAGCAGTTGAGGCTGTGGAGGCTGCCATGGCTCTCACGGAGACCCAGAGCATTTGCTGAAGCTCCAGCCCCACCAGCCCAAGCAGCCACAGCTCTCAGAGGCAAAAGCTGTCCTGTCTTGAGCCATTAGTGCCCTTGATTGAGGAGTACAAAGAAGAAAGAAACTTGTTTGCTTTTGTGCTTCTGGCACAGTTGGTGACAGATTCATGATGCTCATATGTGGGCACATGAAAGCAACCCCCCCTCTCTGTGATCATGTCCCCTTCCTCCACTGTGTTTGGAACAGCTTTTCTGGTGTGGGTCAGGTGCTGCAAGCATCCATCCATCCATCCATCCATCCATCCATCCATCCATCCATCCATCCATCCATCCATCCCTGCTGCTCCTGCAGCTGGCTGCACCACTGGCTTAGCTCCTCTGGAGCAGCAGTTCCTGTCGGGCAGCAACACGAGTGCTGTCTGAGCAAGATGAATTTTCTCACTCATGTTTTCTATGCTTCTCTCTTCATTTTCTCTTGCTCTCTCTGCTGATTTTTTTTCTTCTGAGAACCCTCACTCCTTTTGGTTACTCTCCCATTTCCCTCTGCCCCCTTTCCCTTCTTTCTTCCATTTTTCTCATTTTTTGTATTCTCCCTTCACTTATTTCTCTCTCTATTATCTTTCCTGTCCTCCTCTGCATTCTTTCAATCCCAGCAGGGCTCGTGCATACAAATTGACCCCCTCCCAGCCAGTAATGTGATCGAAGCTCTTTGTGGCTCCTACTATCTCTATGGTAACTATCAGGGGGGGTCTCAGGAGTGGTGGTAGACCCAATGCATCGGCCCATGTACTGTTGTTCTTGCCAGCATTACCTGCTGACCACATGGGCTTGACTGCTCGTTTACAACTACTTCTTATTAAAAAAAAAAATTGATACCCTAAAGTGCTCGAATTAGGAAAACAGAGCATGCTTGAGCACAAAGAGTTGTTGGGTTCTCAGGGCTTTGGAAAATGGTTTATATGTTTGGAGTTGCTTTACTTGGCAGATCCGTTGTTGTTTGCTAATCATTGTGGAGTGGCATGTTGGCTGTTTCATGGACTCTGGAAACTACAGTTACACTGCAAAAATGAGTATCTGCATTGCATGGGTGGCCAGTGGTGCTGCAGAGGTGGTGGTTGTAACTGAGAAAATATGTACGAGGGGTTTGCACGCTATGAATGTTGAGAGCACTTGCTTTGCCTCGTGCCAGCCAGCTTACCACATACCCCTAGCTGCTGGGATTTGTGCAAGTATGGAGCACAACGTAGGATCAATGGAAGAAATGACTGAAAAACCTGTGGTGTGACAGAAGAAATGGACACGGTTCCTTTTGGTGCTAAAATTTTCCTCAAATAGCCAGGGATGCCAGTGGAAATGTGGAGAACCAGGGAGACAATGAAACCTAAGGCTGTGGTAATTATTATGCAGTACATACAATATTAAAAATACAATTCCTGTCACAATTGTACTCCAAATAGCTTTCTGTTAAATTCTTCAAAACCACTGTGGTTTTTGTGTTCTCATTCAAATGTGTCTCTATTTGTGTCCAAGAAATTGATTCCATTTGTCATACCTGATAATTCCATTAATCACATCAACACTGCAGTAAATAAAATCTATGACAAGTGTTTTTTAGATTTACCTGGCCTTTAAAAAGAAATATTTTAGTTTCTTATGAAAATATAATTTCTATAAACATTTCTGAATTAAAAAAAACCCAAACAACAAAAGTCAGCTGGCCTTATTACATATTGCTGCATCACTTAGGGTGAGCAACGTCAATGAGTTAACTACATTTTATCAGCCTTTCTGCTGCATGAAAATGCTCTACAAACTCAACACCATCCTATTTGAATCTCTACAACCCTCAAACAACTACACAGCAGTGTTCACTCTGAAAGCATCATCTTGTTCCAATTTTTGAAAGAAAGAAACTCCTGTAGATGGTTATTAGATTTTTCAACTGGCTGCATAATCTATATTCACAACTTTATAAATCATTTAGTTCATCTTACAGTACATCAATGGTGATTTCTACATCTACTTGCCTGTGGATAAATCAGCATCTATAAACTGCCTTTTTGGGTGAAATGCAATCAGTGGTAAAAGGGTTAACACTGTAGGCATTTAAGTGGTCATAATTAACAGTCCATTAAGATGAATGGAGAAAGTTTGCACTGTTGTTTAATTCTGCCTGTTTACAGACTCAAGAGGACAAGAGGGTCTTGAGATTGCCCAGGGTTTGCAGTAGGGAAGCTAAGAATCACATATTAAAATAAATTATAACTAGAGTACAAAAAAAAAAAAAAAGAAAAAAGAAAAAGTCATTTGGGAAACACATTTCCTGCTTTGGAGAATTTCTGTTGTCCCAATTCTCTTTCTCAAATAAGTAGGTTGATACTAACTACGATTTTGCTTTTCACTGAACAAGTCCACCAAAACAAAGCTCTCTCTATGCTTAATCCCCTCCCATTTCACAACGATTTATATAAGCAATGGATTTTGTAGCCAGTTATTAATATGGATGCAGGAGGAACTCAGCTCTACTAACCTGTAAAGGTCCGTATGGCTCTGATGGGTGGCTGCTCTTCTGCACTGTTTAGCATTTGACATAAAACTCCACTGCCATTATCTTCAATGTTGAACGTTAAAGATATGAAATAGGACATAAACCAAACATGCAAGCCTGGAAAATCTCTATTTGCCTTTTGCATCCCCAAAATTTTACAAAAATGTTTTTCAGCTTTTTCTCCTGTGAGGTTGAAAACTAATTTTGTTAAATGGAAGCTAAATTTTTTGTGTAATTGGTTCCAAGCTCTGAAGTCAAGGTAAAATCAGGAGACCACAGCCATACCAAGACTTGCAAGAGGATCCGGGGGGTTGCTAACATTGCTGCTGAAATGCAGCCTCTGCTGCCAGTCTGGAGTCAGAGCTCTTGAGAGAGCTGGGACCGGCCCAGGCAGAGAATTCACTATTTGAACAAGAACCATTTCAGCCAAAATGCAGTAGTGGAACTGCTAGAGAAGTCTGTCATTTCAAAGTAATACGCAGTTCTTTTTATAAGGTCTCCATTTTATTGGTACAATTTTTTCCTTGTAAAGGATTGTGAGTGTAATTAATTATAGGCAATAAATTGTAAGTGCATTTCATAGCTCCTGTATGTCTGGCTATATGACAGCACTCAGAAGTGTGGTTGTTAAACATACTGAAGAGCAATAGAGTAAGCAGTCATTTTCTCTAGATTTTTTTTTTTTTCTATCAGAGCATCTGAAAACAGTATGACAAAAATCAGAAATCAACATTTCCATGAAATGTTTTAATTACTAATGTCAACATAAATTACTGATAAATTTTTCCAGACACAGTTTCAGTCTTAAGAGCAGGAATGTTGCTAAAAGATAACCTCAAAATACAATTATAGAATTATGTTACCTATTCTTGTTGGAAATAATATATTCATGAATGAATATGGTTTGGCATTTGTCTACTGTTTGAATTTCTTGTGCTTTTAAATGTAACTTTGAAATGTAAAAATACAATCCTTTTTAAAAAAATTAATTTTGAAGTTTTCATGAGAACTCTCGATGTTAATTTTAGCAAGCATGTGTTTGGTTAAATTTAAATTAAGCCACAATAACTTAGACTTATGTACAAGAAAAATGCACCTGAAAGAGCCAAAATGATTCTGGAGATACTTAGTATAATATCTGGAGATACTTAGCAGAAAATCTCCTTTTATCATGTTTTTCCTGGAAAATCAGGTTTCTAGAAATGTAAATTGACTCAATTTAAAATAAAGCAGTTAAAATTAGTTCAGCAACTTGAATTCTTCGTGTCTCTGATTGATAGAAATTGTTAACATTTTGAAAACAAGGAAACTGGAAAAAATATTCCAAATTAACAGGAAACAGTATTTCATGCTGCATGCCCCATTAAAACTGTTACCTGTTTTTCAAAATGTAATAGTTTTTTAATTGATCAAAACCAGAATCCAAAATAATAAAGGAGAAAGACACACTAAAGCTGTGTTTGAAGAATGGTAGAATTCTTTTTCATTAAAGAGGAATTAAAACAGGTTTCAGTAATATATAATCTATTGTATAGGGGCATCTTGGTCAGCTTGAGGGCAAGATGAATACTTTTCTCTTTAAAAAAATGGCACATTTTACCTCTTCTTTTACCAGGTACTCCATTCCTTGGTGATTCTTGATTTGTGTCACTGCTTTCATTCACCTTTCATTGCAATCACTGTCAGTTTCACTGACAAGCTCTGTATGCTTTTTCCTTCTCCTTGATTTGTACAGTAACTAGCCACAAATCCTTTGACTTCCCCAGAACATAAGCCATTGGTTTCCACAGATTAGGAGTTGACTGGTTGCAGGATATTCAGTAAATGTTCTTCCTAAGAACTAAAACCATACTGTTTCTTTGTTCCAGCTGTAGAGAACCTGCCATGATAACAACAGCCTTTAAATGATGATGTCAAAATGTCAAAGAAGGCTGTGTGTGAGGTCAGGAGTCTCACTGATGCAGAAAGCAACTCAAGAAAAAACTAATATGAGTTCTGGTGAATTTTGGAACAGGTTCATAAAGTGAATGTTTATGACAGTGGCATAATATATTTATTCTTGGACCCACAGAGTTGTGGATCTTGATTTATATCAAGATTGTGGTGATGATATTTTTGAATGATGTGAATTTTGTATATCCTGCACATTTTACACAAGCTGCTGTATATGTGGTCAGACTTCACACACACACAGAGTATTCTGAATTGGAAGGGATCCACAAGGATCATCGAGTCCAACTATTAAGTGAATGGCTCATACTTACACAGATAGATGGAATTGTATCTGGCTCATACTTCTGAGCTATTAGTGTGTGGTGCGAGTTTGCCTAAAGGAGATGGGGTGTTTTTTGCAGAACACAGACAACTATTGAAAAATCCAGGGGGTGTTAGGGTGTGCTATTGAAGAAAGGAAAGTGCTAGAATGCAGCAGTGCTTTCAGAGGAGGCATTTTCTCCAATGTGTGCAATGACTGACAAGTGATCTCTGATCCCAAGTGCTTGGATGTGGTCTGGGAAATCTCATCCTGGTTGTTGTTACAGGCAGGGTTGTCTGGATGGTGCTTTGGCCTTTGAGCCAGACACTCATCAGCATCTGTGCTCCCTGCCCATGGTCTTCTACCAGCAGCAGCAGATGATGGTAAATGAGACTGATATCATTGTTTCAAGGAATTTCAGACGGAGGTTTTTTAAGAATTATAAAAGTATCTAATAACAATTTGAAGGTACTAGAGACCAAAATAATTATTTTTATGTCAGAAATGAAATTTCCAACAGTTCATTTTACTTTGTGCTACCCAGGAAAGCTTTTCTGAAATTTTAAGGCACTGAGATAATTCTAATTCATAAATGGGCTTTGCTAATATCTGCTGTAGTAATAAATGAATCACTGCTTGCTTTCAAGACCAGGCAGATCACTAACCTGGGTTCAGGTGATGGTATTTTTATTTTACTAGACATCAGTTCACATCTCCTGGGTTGATATAGGAGAGATTTAAGCTCTCGTTTTAGGTAAATCAGCCATTATTTTCTGCAAAAGGTAATCCATAGCTCCTGTAGCACCTGTTGCCTATCTCTGGGACATATCAGCATATTGTGCACCTGGTTACCTCAGGTTGTGTAGGATGAATTCCTTTGTCCAAGGCTAGGGCTAAGTAGAGGTGCCCGCAGTTGCTGAGGATGTCTGTGATCCAGTTGCTCTCCAAGGCACAGTGGTGTTTCTGTGACTTCATTCTTTGAATGTAGATCACACAGTTCTCGACAAAAACATAGCACTCACCAGAAGTGGAGCTTAATATGGCTGTCTTTTTGATGTTGCTATTTACAATTCACTATTTCTGTTTTAAAATAGGTACTTTTTTTCCCCAAATGCTTTTAAAATCCTGTTCATTGAGTAAAGAAAGGAAGAAATTCAATAATTGGTCTCTGGTGAAGAGCTTAATTTTAACAGATTTCCTTATTTACATGCCTAAGGAAAGAGTCATAAGGGATGGTACTTTGGAGCCAGAGAAATGAATATTGCTGGGAAGAGTGTTCTCCAGGTAAAACTCAAGCCAAACAGTTTTTCTTACAACAACTTATTTCTCTTTCTTGGTAGAAATACTGATTTCAAAAGAAAAGCATGAATAATGATTTCTTGTCTTGTTGAGAAAAAGTAAGTGATGATTTTGTGTCATACAATTTTCTTACATTTGTTCTGAGCAGAGGAGAGAGGAGAGCTTCAAACATCGTGGCATATCTAGTTTATGTAAGCTTTGGATATGTAAACTGCAACCATATGTGAGAGAAAGGCCACTTGAAATACGTGGCAAATGTAAAGGTTTCACCTACTCCGTGAGATTTACTGGTGGGGTATTTGGATCTCTTCCTAAAACTCTTGCTATGGAAATTTTTGAGGAATTGATGCCATAGTATTTACTAGCTGTATGATTTGGCATTGAACTCTCTGCTGGCAGCGCCATGGGACTGGTCCCACCTTGAAATGTGATCCCTGTTAGGCCTGAGTGTTTGAAAACTGTTTGTCTTTACTGGCAGATGCTGGAGGAAGATCAGAGCTGCAATTAACCTATTTACAGCTAAAGCTTGCACATGACTTAGGAAAAACCCCTAAACTTTAAACCAAAAAAGATTTAAAAGTTATAGAACAAATGACTGAATAGAGCAAATCTGGGTTTAATTAACTGTAAAATTGGTTGCAAATGTTTTCAAAAGCTTCTAACGCTATGGGTTGGGAAGTTGCTATTTTGGAAGCTCTTGGCAAATGGCACAGCTCTCCAGAGAGTATGTGGGTGGTGGAAATGCTGCGCTGGTGGGGATGATGGAGCCAGGTTTCCCCAAGGAACGATGATGCCTCTCCCAGGAAGCAGCTGAGCCTGGGGCTGTGCGTGGTGCTTGCTTGCACAGAGGAATCCAGCCTGATGGATATGAGGATGGTTTAGGTCCTATTGCTGCTCCTGCTGCTGAGAAAATTCAAATAATTTGGAATTTCCTTGCTTAGAGACACTCCTTGCACAGTTGCCTTATGGTCCAAAAAGCATTACTGACTTCAGTGTGGACCATCATTGAACAAAGTGCTGTTGAGCACTAACCTGGTGGGATTGTCCCAAATGGTGAATCAGCTGCCTTCCTCCTCCAGTGCCTGTGGAGACCACGAGAAAGTGGAGGAGGTTGAGGTGTTGGAGGAAAGTTTGTGCTGTTGAATGCTGAAACTGCTGATGTTTGGCAAAACCTTTTCCAAGGGGCTGAAACAAGGGGTTAATTTTAAGAATTGATCTTTTTATCATTTTGACAGAAAGGGATGACATAGCAAAATAAAAGGTGTTGGTATTTCCAGAGCAGTCAGTATTTTGGATTGTATTTCTTTGTTATAGAGAAGCATCCAAAATGCTCAGCTAACCTCAGTGCTTAAATAGCAGAGATTGGCAAAATACAGTGTATATTTGTCAACTGAGGTTGCAAATCTAACTTTCGATTCCTTCCAGCATGTCAAAGGCAATTATAAAAACCAGTTTTGTGGCAGAAGCCTTTGCAAACTAAGGTGTTTATAGGGGAGTAATAGGAGTTGAATGTTAAAAAAGGTGTGTTTACTATCTGAACAACATTATTAAGAACTATTTAATTTCTCAAAAAAATTCATCCCTTATCTAGGAGATAGCAAACAGTAAAAGAAAACCCCAACAACCCCCCCAACTCAAAAAATCAAGTTTTGAAAAATGTTTTAATAATGAAGCTGAGCAAATAATTTATTCATTGTATGTAAATAATGTAATAACTCAGCTCACAAAAGTCATGCATTTTTCAATTTCATTAACTAATATCTCTATATTTTAATGGATTAAAACATTTGATACTTGTCTGGAGTAGCTCTTGGTCAGAGTTGTAGTAGCAATAATGAATTCCATGCCAGTTCTGTGGTCAGATGAGCATACAGCCCTATCATGGGAGATTTTTACATGTGTATGTTTAAAATTTTTCTTACATATGCATGTTTGTACACTATGTGGTTGTGAATGCAGCTGTTGCATTTTGTTTGCTGTTTCAGTCAGCAAGTTTTTCTTATCAGCTCTGATTAAAGTTTTTCCTCCTTTGTTTTCACTGGTATAGGTCAACATCTTACTGAGTCTCTGTGATCTCGACCCCAACAGTGTGGAGAGCTGCCAGAGCTATTTTACCTGTTTGATAGTGCATGTTGGGACCTCACCTCTTGCAGCTTGATTATGGAGATGGCCATGTATCCTCTTGAAATTCCCAGTGTATGCTGAACCCTTAAGCTCAGTGTGCAAGCACTGGGGGCACGGTGCTGCTCTGCAGGCACTGCTGCTGCTCACAGCTCTGCCTCTGTCCTGGGGGGCAGGGAGGAAACCCCAACAGACACAGATGTCATCATTTTTCACAGCCTTCTGGTGAGGTAGCAAAATCATTTTGGTTTTACAAATGATAGCAGAGATACAGAGTCACTGCAGTCCAAATCCTCAGAGATTTAAATAACTAGTGTCTGTAGAGGTGCTGGCCCTGAGTACACATCACCTGCATGATGCACCTTCTGCAGACCTTCCCACCAGAATGAGTTTCATTCTGTTTGTAAAAGGAGCAAAATACCTGGTTCAGGGTGTAAGACTTCAGCCTCAGAGACTGCAGGGGTGTTGCTAAGCCCTGGTAATTTTACTGGTATGGAGTAAGCTGCTGATTGGGGAATTTTCCTTGTAAGGATGGAAGTTGCAGTTCAGAAAACTTTCACTGGCCTAACAAAGTAGAAACATTACAGGCCTCATCAGGAGTAAGTAATAACTTTAATGGAGCAGTTAATTAGTTCTGCTCTTTTCAGACAGGATCATTAGAATTTAATGAGAATTAATAATTTCATAAAGCATGGAAATATATTGCCCCAAGCAAAACACGGTAGCACACATTTCACAGATAGCTATTTTAAATGAATACGGTGACATTTTCTCATATTGTTGGATGATCTATAATATTTTTATGTAGTAACTCAGGATAAAGTATTTGGCTCACCTTGTAAAGTGTGTTACTGTTTGAAGATACAAAGTCCCCATTGTTTGTGAATAGGAATATAAACCTAAATATAGTGATGTAAATGTAACTCTTTATCACTGTTGGCTTTTTCCCTGAATATTTTAAAGACAAAGCTACCGATCACCTAGAAGCATCACTGAAGAGCAGCAGAATTCCTTTGCTATGTGCTGTAATATTCTCATCAGCTCTATCATGCCATCTACCTTGATTAAAACAAGCACATTAACTGTTTGAGAACAAGATCTCATAAAAGCAGCACAGAAAATATTTATAAAACACATATATTTGGAGCTATTTTAGTTGGACATCATCTGGCACCATAATAAGTAATGTAGCAAGCAACACACAAGTATTCCATTTAAGGGGATTTTTTTATCTATTACTTTATGTAAATATTTATTTATAGGTTTTGTGCCTCAACTATTGTTCATGGTATAAAAAGAAGCTATTTCTCATTTCTAGGTTCTGGGCTGTCTTGAATTGGCCTGACTTCCACTGACACTCATGAGGTTGTACCAATGTCTGTCAGTGGAGAATGCGGCCCCAATGTTTTAATGAAGACTTTGGAAGTCCTAGAAGAGAGGGAAGGAGATTCCTTGTGGTTCAAGTGTCCAAAGCTATTGTATATGGTATAAGTGCTAATGGCTCCTCTTCACAGAGTTTTTCCTTTGCTTTTGAATATACAGATGACATTCTTTATTGTATTCATTGCAAATTAAAATAGTTGATCAATAAAACTAAAATCTGATAGATATTATGAACTGTTCCTCTGAATGTGGCCTGGACTTGGAAGCTTAACAAACATAGGATACAATGGAGGTACCCCAAAAAAAGTGTTGAGCCTGAATGGCCCCCACCCCTGTAGTGTGATGCAATATATGAAAGTCTAACACAGTTAAATCGGTATAAAACTTGTGCAATGGGGCAGACATGCAGACTTGCACAGTTTCTAATCTTATTCCTGAAAAAATTATAACTCGGACTAAACACGTCAGAGTGAGTAAGGGCCAAAGTAGAGCTCCCCTGCCCCTGGGAGCTCCCCTGCCACTGGCTGTGGTACCCTATCATTAGAGTGCTGTTTGTGGGGAGATATGAATTCCTCATGCTGCAGCAAAACCTAGCCAAAGCACAGACAGATTAAACTATTCAGCTTTCCATGATGGCCCAGCCTATTTCATTTTTAAAACTGCAGAGCAGTGAAATGAACCATTCTTTCTTGCTGGCTCTTCTGAGCAAAAGAAAATAGCAAGAGAAAATGCTGGCTCAAACTTCAAATGCATAATACAACCCCCATTACAGATGTGAAAGAAAATGACCTACCAGATCTTTTTTTCAGTAGGAGTTTGTATTTAAAATGAAACGTGATCATTACAGATTTTCAACAGTTAGATGAAAAACTGCTGCAAAATATATATATACAGGTTGAAAACTCTGAAGAAGATGAGTAATTTGAGTGAACATTCCAAGTATTGGCCATCCAAATATGTAACAAACTGTATTCTGCTTCTGTCAATATTTTAAATTAACTTTTATAGATTTAAGACTAAAATACATTTTCTTTCAGCTTCTTTTTCATCTTCCAGACACGATATTTTCTGTTACTGTAACGATTGCTATGAGCTGCAGTGGCACTGAAGCACTAGTGGTTGGAAATCAAGAGCTACTGTTTCCATGTAACAAAGAGACAATCTCTTCCAGAAAGCTGGCAAATACAAGAATATAGGGAGGGGTCAGGTGGGCACAACAAGGCAGGGAAGACATTGCAATGGCACCGCTTATTGTATGTGCAGCCGTGGAGGGTGGGATTTGACCACTGCTTAGTAATCGCTGGGTGGGGAGTTGAACAGACACAGGATGTGGAAGCACTTTAAAACCCCTGGGGCCTGATGCCAGCTGTGGTACTTCTGGCACCTGTGAGCAGCACTGGGGGTGAGAGACTTGCCCAGTCCTCTCACTGTTGCTCTCCTAAGCTATCATGTGCTGGAGGTACAGGTTTGGCAATGACGGTCGTTTTCCATTCCTGTTATGCAAGAATTTTCCCTTGCTCTCTCTAACAAAGTGGGAAAGGAAAGAAAGGATGATAGATCATGTCTGCTACCTCAGTTACTTCTAAGTTACATTTCTACCTGCTCTGGAGGCTTTGGTGCCATGAAAAGACCACACATTCCCTGTGGGAGGACAAGTGGTGGAAAACTCTCCATGCTCACTTGCAGGTAGCCAGCAGTCTTACACTGCTCCTCCTGCCTGGCCCTGCTAGATGGCCAGAGTTTTCCTTTTGAAGTCTGCCTTACACCGGTCTCCATCTTCACAAGGGTCAGGGCCATAAGGAACAATTGCTTTTCACTCACATAATGGGTCTTTCTTCAAAATAACATGTAAAGAAAGTGAATAGTGACAATGGCTTTTCTAACCCAGACCTTTTAGAGTGTTTTAATGTTGGTTTAGGCTTTAATTAGAGAGCAGTCAGCATCATCAGTTCTACGCTTGATCATATATCATATGATCTAAAAACAGCTACTTGATCTTGTCAGATGATTGGTATCTTATTGCTGTATTTTATGAAGTATTGATGTCAAAGTTTTGTTTTCAGCATTTGCAAATCTTTTTAGTCAAGTAACAGTAAAATAAAAAGGCTTCAAGTTGGTGAGAGCTACTGTAATTATATTTACTTTCCAGGTTATCACCGTACATTAAAAATGTTTGTATTTTTGTATTACACCTAAAAACTCCTTTAAAAGAACATTAAGGATGCAAAATGTAGTATTCTGAAATTAGGAAATTATGGAAATGTGTTTCCTTGTGCAACTTTAAAACTGTTTAGGAAAAATAGACCTGTGTGTTAGCTATCTGGACACTGTGTACAGAGCAGGAGGAGAGGCAGACGCCACCAAATGGGATTTAAATAAACCCATGGTCTGTAAGCCAACTACACTCACAAATTGAGAGTTCGAGAGACAGAGACAGGGGTCTGTCTGAAATTTGAGCTCTCTCCAGAAGTGAAGCACCTGACTGTGGTCCGGAAGGAGCTCCCTTGGTGTATGTAGGACCTGCAACCTGCAATAAGCAGCTGTGCTGGTCTGCGCTCCTCTCCCTCCCAGGGAAGAGAGGCATCAGGACAGTCTCTGAGGGAAAGGCATATTGCTGGGGAAAACACCACAGTTCCACACTACTGTAAAATTTCTATTTACTTCAGGGAGAGTGTAACATCCTGGGTGCTACAGAGCTGCTTATGCACTGTACATATGATTGTAACTGGATAAATGTAGTTGCAGGAGTAGCCACTGGACTTGACAGCTCCCTGTCTCAGGCACTATCTCCACTGTTAGGTATGGAGATGTGCTGTTGGCTGCTTTCTTGGGCTCAATGGGTCTTTACTTCTTTGCTGAACTTCATCAGAGCTTCCAAATGAAGGTGTTAAATCTCCCTCCTCCGCCCCCATGTGCCCTGTAGATGGGAGCTAAGAGTGTTTGCACTCCCTTCAGTCTGTGGAGAAGTAGTAGTCTGTAGTCTAAGTCTGCTGTTCCTGTGCAAGTCCTCAGTCAGGAAACGATTTTATAGAAGGGATTACTGCTGCTAACTGCAGGGGCATCATAAAACCAGTGATCCCTGCTCCACCTCTGGAAAGAGAGGCTGGAGGTAGAGAGAGTTTCAGGCAGTGCATCCCAAAAGGATACAGGTGCTGTAGCCCCAGGGGAAGTGAGATAGAACTGCCCATGTCCTCAGTGCTCTTCTTTAGCAGAGAGTTAAGGACTATTTGCTCCTTTATGAAAGTTAAAATTGTTTGATACATTTCAAGAGCAGCTCTAAAGGCAGGCAGAAAGCACACAAACCCACCTCTCAAGGTTTGACCCTGTCTGTTGTCCCTTCCTTTCTGTTCAGGAGGATCTTCAAATGTGTATATCCTGGAGATTTTACTCAGTTTCATTCTGGATCTGATTTTGAACTCTGGGGCTACCATTCCTGTGAGAAGAAAAAAAATTCCCAGTGAGCAAAACTCCTGCTGCCTTAACACACAGAACTACAGTGGTGGCTTTTCCCCCTGCAATGGGTTGATTGGAAGACCTTCACCTGGTGCCCTCGCTAGAAACTATTGAACCTGACTAAAGTTTGTGGAACTGGGAGCTATTTAAATAATAGAGGATTCAGGCACCACTTTAAATGCTGTTTTCATGAGCACATAAATCCCATTTAGCAGTATTTTTGTCAAATCTCTCCTCTATGTGATGTTCCCTATGTGATGGTATAGGAGCCAAGCCTAAAATTTATTCTTCAATGTGTTTCAACCTCAACTTCTGTCTGAGATCTTTAGCTGGTGTGAATTCATGCAACTACTTTGGCTTTAGAGAAAATGTGATGATTTATACCAGCTGAAGAGAGGTTCCCTCTTTCTAATGTCATTTCCTTGGGTCTTTTTAATGTGGTATTTTCCTGTCATTTCATTTTTCATTATTTTATCAAGAATCTTAAGTGTTACTGTAAACATGAAAAATCCACTTGTGTCTTTGGCATAAAATATAAAAATAGAACTTGTTTTTACATCTCTCCATGGTACAATATAGAGGCATTGCCAAAAGCTATCCACTATCATTACAAACATGGGAATGGAAGACATATATAAACATAGAAGTGTAACCCCTTTCTCAAATAAGAGTTTATAATAGCAACAGTGAACTTGACCCACTGCATTTCCTGTAGGGATAAGGTGACCTGCAGGGGTTAATGGCCCGTGGCTTTGCCTTGGGCTATCATCTCACCCAGCCAGTGATTAATCCTAGAGAAATGCCCTTTGCTCCCATCATTATCCCTTAAATGGAACCTTTAGAATTCAAAATGATTTTGGAATGAAATTTAACGTTGACCTGCACTCCATTCATTGCAAGGAACTTCACTGTAACTGCATGTCACACTTGCATAAATAACCTTCAGAAGGGAAAAAAAAAAGAAGAAAGATGAAAGGACTGGCCCAGAAAAAGGAATAAAACTCCAGTGCAGGCTACCACTGCTGGTACTATTCCAAGAGCAGCGTAATGCTATAACAGGAGGCTACAACTGCTGCAGCAAGTGGAGGTAAGCAGAAAGTCCTAAAGTATTTGCTATATGTAAGAATTGTCCTGTGCAAGCATTAACTGTAGTGTATTTTCAGGCAGCACTGTATTATGGTTTTGTTTGTTTACTTAGGTGCTTCCCAGATATATTCTAGAGAAACTAGGTTCTCTTAATAAATTTAGGATGGCAAGGTCCCTGCACTGGCAACACATGATCTGAAGAGCTGCTGAAAGAACTAGTTATTCCCTTGGACAAGTGAAGTGCAGAAGAGACTGTGAATGTCAAGGTAGTCTTCTGCATCAAAACCAGAAAGCTTCAGTTCACCTGATGACCTCTTCTGCAGGTCTATTGCTTGCAAATTGTATCTGCTGGCATAGCAGCTCAGGTACTTGTAGAGCCTATTGATCAAATTTATTCCTGAGGAGGCAGTAAAATCTGTGTTAGTATAGCAATCTTCACTCTCAGTCAGTTTTATACACCCCTCTTTATCTACCTGATGTAGGTTTCATGCCTGGCTATGTTAAGATAAGCATGCCTACTACACAATGTTGTAGAAACAATTAAATATATTCACTGGTTTTTTATCTTTTAACGGACACAAGTTTCCTCATACACTATTTCAATCATGGAATGTTCCAGACAGGAAGATATTAAAGATCAGTGCTGGACAACCATTTTGCTATTAATACACTGGTGGCTAAAGTCTGCGATGCCATTCTTGCAGACTTCCACATCACCTGTATTGATCACACTCACACATCAGCAGGAAACATATTCCTAGCGTATTTGGAGTTATTTTACATGTGGAGCTATGTTACCTCTTGAATGAAGTGGGTCTGGTGGTAATGGTCACCCAGTATATGGCTGTATTTTGATCCTAGTTGGGCCATTTTTTATTCAGTAGCATCTTGCATACTTTTTTTTTCCCCCCACTTTATTGTGGATCAACCTCAGGCAAGGCAACCTATAGTGACTGCAAAGTGGAAATGTTCTCCAGATGGCTCAGGGTTATCAGAGCTTGGGATGCTCTCCAATAAGCTGCTCACTATTGCTCTGGTGTGTGGCCAGCATAGAGCAGAGTGAAGCAGGGCTGTCCTGCTCCTGAAGCCAGGCCTGGCTCCTGAACACTGTCCCTGTGTGGTGCTTGTCTGCCAGAAGCTACTGACTGCAACATAGAGCAACTCAGGGATGGCCATGCTCTTGTCTTTTGCTCTTTCAGTGAGTGAACCCAAATCAAGGCTTTCATGGAAACTGGCCTTTCACACTGTTCCAGCATTTCCCGCAGGCGGTACCAGGAGTGGTTTCAGATACACAGGGGTGATGGTGTGGCCCTTCTCTGAGGCTTTATCTTCCTTGCCAATGAGCTTCAGATGGAGCCTGCCTGGTCTCTGGGCTGTGTGGAGCCCTGGGCTCAAATCCATGAACAAGAACTTGGTGGATGTGGGGCTGAAGGTACAGTCATAGGTACAAGGTCAGCATAGGAGGAACATATACGCTGAACAGCTCTAGCATTTGAAGCCTAGACTTTCACATGCTTAGGGTTTAGTTTTGAAACTATGTAGTAGTTTGGAACTACCTCTATCTGACACATTCCCTCATATTTAGAAATATTTTCCCCATGCTTTCCTCAAAGTTTCTTCATATTGCAACATCAAGCTAAACTCCTGAATACATTTTTGTAACCAGCCAACTAAGTGAGCAGTAATTGTACATAAAGGTTTAGCATTAATCATTTAAAATAACATGGAAAAGGAGAAGAAAGCGAGGACTGGATTTGGGTTTGTTTGTTTGTTTGTTTGTTTTTTCATGACGCCTGAAAAAGGCATTAACTGCTTTTGATTTTTAAAAGTAAGATTTATCTTCCTTCTTATTTTTCATCAAGGTTGTAAACATTATAAAATCGTGTTGTTTAATTTTCAGTACTTACATAACTTCAATGCTGATAAGATTTTTGGGAGAAGTCTTTGCTTCTTTGTTAAGAGAAAGCTGCTATTCAGCATGAGAGATTCCTAGTATGTTCTTTAGCAAAACCAGGTATCAGAATAGATGCTTACATATAACCGTATACATAACTGTATGGAAAGAGGAGTTCATGTGTTTGCTTTTGGAAATAATTTAATTATGGAAATCAGAAGAAAAAAGCTTAGTTAAATTTTTCAAGTGTTGCAGCTGTTAGGAAAAGAAGAATTTTGTCTGAAAATGAATGCTCTGATTCTGGTTTACTGGTAAGGAGAAACAGTAATAAATTGTATCATGTTTATGAGCACCTGTAGGAAGTGTTGCCACATGTGTAAAACCTCAGGGCACACAGGGCCAAACTGTACTTGGGACACCCATCCTTCCTTCTGTTTTTTTGGAGGAAGGAAGTGTCTTGTCCCCATCTTGGGACTGCTAGAGGCAGTCTGAGATGAGACCAGTACTACTGCCATCACTGTAATCCAGGATTACCAAAATTAGATTTATGTCGTGTTTTTTACTTAAAGACAGTGAAATTCCCTGTTGGCTTCACGTCTTTTCTTTTTTTTCTTTTTTTTTTTCCCCCTGCTATACTACCAGCTATGAGAACACATTTAAAACCAGCATATCCCTGAAAATAATTCGTTATGAACTCTGTTAAATCCTCCCAACTGTTTTCATTTTACCATCAGCCTTAGAGCCATGCTTCATTGCGTGTTTGGGGGGAATCTGGCACCATGGAACCTGCAACCTGCATGAGACTTCTACATTTTATTAGGGTATAAACAATGGTAATAATTTGGTGGGGCTCCCTGAATAACTCAACGACAGAATGGGGTTTGGTTTACAGCATCATATCTTGCCTTGTGTAAAGGGCTTGTGCTTTCCCACAGATTGGCTCCTGCCAGTGAGAAGGCCATAAATGCCCACCTTAATCACTGGCTATATCTAAAAACCCCAATTTAATCCCTACATAGAGCACCATGTACTTTTTAAGATGCAACTTGAAGAACATGAAGAGTGGAAAATATGTTCTTATTAAGGTGTAGTTGAGGTTGCCATTTGATGGCATTTGATGGCTGGGACAGAGAGCTAATCCCAAATGTGTTAATCTGTAAAGGGAGAAAACAACAACCTATGAAGGGTTCCACAACACCTCTCTGCTGAGACACTGGAGGGTTCAGGACTCATGTAAAATTCCTTTTGTTCTATAAAATCCTTTCTTCTGTTTAAAACAAGGGGTAGGGGATGGAGATAAAAGACAAAATTTCTTAAAACTTGAAAACAGTACATTGTGTAATTCTTTTTTAAATGAGACATTGTTTCTAGCTAGCTCCATAGGTTGGATGGTATGGCACATGAATGGCTGTGGATTTCAAGCACTTATGCTGTCTTCTCTTGCCTCTGCTCACAAAGAATTCAAACACAAAATATCACTCAGGGGAAAATAAAATGGAAAACTACATTGGTTGACTAATATTTTCCCCTTTCACTTCCAACACTGTAGCTGATCATGACCTTTTCTTCAAGGGAGGTATTCGTAGACATGTTGCTTTTACTGGCACAACCAAATAGGCTGCTTTCTAAATCATCTGGTAGATACACTTTCCACTGGCTATGTAATGTCTCTGTGCCCATTCCCTGGTACAGAGGTCATTAAGCCCAGCAGAAAGGGACAGGGACATACAGTGAAGCCATGCACCAGAGATCCCTTCAGTGTATCTTCATAACTAGTGACCATGTGTAACCCCCAGACTTTTCCAGCAGAAAAAGAACAAATGGCCTTCTGGAGTAATCGTTGTTTGCAGAGATTTGAGTGCAATGTCAAATAAGGGCAGCAGAGCCAGTATTGTTCCACAGAGACTTGTGGCATCATGGCCATGATGCAGCCATTTATCATCAGCCTCTGTCATTCCCAAACCAGGGCCTCTCACATGATAACACAGAGCGCCACTGCTCCTTTACTGATGTGGTCCCTGGTTAATCAGTTTGTTCAGGTTTTGAATGCTGTATTCAAGCATATTTTTAACAATGAAAAGCTCTCTGTGCTAAAAGAAAGGTCCTACGTATTTGAGTCACATTCCTTTCTTTCCAATCATTTCAGGTTTTGTGTCACTTGATTTGTACTAGCTGTGGCTCATTATGAGAAGTATTTGTCAGTGTGGGCACTAAGGCACACACAGTCCTACATGTGAAATTTAATTATGGGCATGGGAATTTCCTGTCCATTCCCTTGAAATATTGTTGCTTAAAACTCGATAGAGTGAAGGTTTTGCAAATTGAAATAGAGAACCATGAAGGAAGATAGACAGAGGAATAGACAGAGGGGTCCAGAGACGTCTGATGTCTGGGGATTGAAGAAAAAAGCCAGGTTCCCTTAGGAGCAGTGAATGACCTTGAAGCCATTGGAACAGAGAAAAAAGAAGACACCCTGAAGGCACAGAGGGATACAGGATGAAGCCTGATGACAAACACTGAGGGGTGGGTCCTCGAGTCTCATCGAGAGAGAAAAAAGAGCTTTGAGGGGAGAAAGAAAGCAGGTTAGGGCTTGAGGGAGTCTTCTTGCCAGGGGACCTTTGAATCAGAAATTGTGAGAACAGGATGCATGTGCTGATATTACAGTGCAAGGTACTTGGAAAAGTTATGGGATAAAAGTGGCATCATTTTTATTTCATAGATTTGCTCTGCTTTTCCTATCTCACTAGAACATTTGAGCAAGCGCCAAGCCCTGGTCACCAGTGCACAGCTGGGCAGGACAGAGGGACTTTGCCTCCCGAAAATGAATCTGTTTGCTGGAAACCCTCCATTTCTATCTCTGCTTGAAAGGAGTTTCATACAAGATGGAGAAATCTTTCTTTACAGATGGGCAAGTGACATCTTCATTGTCACTCAGGACTTTGTTAGGCATGGACTGTATTAAACATTTCTTAAATATTCAGGGACTCCGACTGTAGAATCCAGTCGTGCTGCAGAACTTTGCTTCATCTTCTGAAATCTCATTTAATAAAAAACCCTGTAGCTTGTAGGCCTCTTTGCTCAATTTGGGTTATTATACCATGACCACTGTTTGTGTCCTCACACCCTGTAACCTGCCTAGCACAAGGCACATGTGTCTCCCTCTCCTCCCAGAGGCCACAGCTCTGACCATCAGCTCCTTGCTGGCTGCTGTGGGTTTCCCCAGCAGCAGAGCTTCAGCCCTATCATCAGCATCATCACATACAGGAACACGGGGCAGAGAATGGGGTTTTTTTGAGAGAAAGAGATGGTAGCAGGTACCCTGTTCCTGCTACAGCATCACGACCAGCTCCAGCACTACAACAGAACTAAGGCTCATGAAGGCATTGAGGCTCTCTTAGTTACTACTTTCTCCCTGCTCTAAATCCATTCCTGGTAGAACTTCAAGGAGGAATTGAGGAGCTCTGCTAGCTGTGGCTTGGCAGATAACAGTGTCACATTAATCAGTGCAGCCCGTGGTATGATTACAAACTTCTCAGGTGTTTTCCCTGCCCACCAGTGTGATGCCTGCCACAGTTGCTCACTGGCTGCTTTTCACTGATGAACATTCAACAGATTTCAATCATGCTTCATGACAGTGCTGTTGTCACTTGTGGTGCAGCTACAGAGAGCTGCACGTTATCTCCATGCTCTTGGGAGGGAAACAGTCAAACAGCAGAGTCGCTGCATCGTCCTCCCAAGTCTGCAGATGGTATGAAAATAGGAATCTTGCATTTCAGCAGAATGCTAAAATCTGAAACATAATTATGACAGCTGCACTTCCATTAACTATTTCAGTACCTAAGCATTTTAGCAACACGGTAAAACCATGAGTTCTTTCTAGATATAGCTGTCTATCAGTTCTCTCTGTCATGATAATGGCCTCCAGTTCAGAGGAGTAAAAAACTTTCAGCTTTTACCCCATTAACTTCTGATGCTGTTTTCAGTTGCCAGTATACATTGACATGTTGGAAACTGAAAATGTAGATACATAAATTTAATTTAATATTGAGAAGATATGGATTTTTCCTGTCTTGATTATATTGCTTATTTTTCTGGTTAGGATGAAAGAAATCCTTGCTCCCTCAACTTAGGCTATGGAGAAGGTATGCTAGGTCAGTAGCAGTTCTTTCCAAGGGCATTTCCTGGAGCACATCTAGTCTATACACAATTCCATGCTCATAGCTATGGCTGAGGACCTTTTCATTACCACTTCCCTAGTTATGGCAATGGAATTACTGTGTGAACCATGGATTACTCTGTAAAGATTACGAATAACTGATGTTCATTTGGCTATGAGAATTTGAGATGCAGCTGAGCTCCAGCTAAAACACAGAAACTTAAGACTTAGAATCAGAGATAACTCCTTTCAAATTTGATTGTTTTCCATTTGAACAACTATCGTGCTTTAAAACTTTATCTACAATCACATTTTAGACCTTCCCATAAGTTACAGCATTATTTCTGGAGAAAGTAGAATATGAAGTGTTTGCAACAGGAGGTGTCAGTATAGCCAGATGAAGGATGGAAACAAATTTGTACATTTGTATGGAATATTTCTCTGGGTTTTTTTAACTGCTATTAGTCATTAGACAATAGGACAAAAATATAAAACCAAACATATACTTGAAAGCCAACAGTCTTATTTGCAACTTATTTTAACTTAATACTATCACCATAGTCTCCACTATTTGGTGCTAAAAACATGTAGTCTACTGATGTGCAGATAATGACATAGTCTCAGACTAATAGCTTTCTGTTTATAGAATATTAAAAGAACAATTTTTAGGAAATTAAAACTTCAGAAAAGCCTGAGCCCTGATATAAAATAATACAGGTACCTCATTTACCCATATCTCATTAGAATCCAAAAAGCAAAGGTATATTTCATATTGATAAAAATATGAAAACATCACTATTAACTTGGTTACAGTCTAACAACTCTCACACTCTAAAGGAGAGTGAGAAGAGCATCCCACAAGAGAGAGAAACTAAGAAAGAAGACTCAGTGGAACAAGACACCAGTACTCAGATGAGAAGAGGAGGAAAAAGCAGCTCACTGTAGACTGGAGCTAGTAGAGTGGGGATGGGGTCAGAGGAAAGAAAAAAGACTGGGAAGAATAAAATGTCTTTGCTCAAGCATTATTTGCCCAAGGATAATGCTGGGGTAAAATACATAATTGTTAGTGAGATTTTGACAGATTTATAAGCATAAGACCAAACTGACTCACTTGCTATCAGCTGTGACTGTATAAAACCTGCTGCTCCAAATAAATTGGCAGAAAGAAATAAAAAAGAATGGTTTGCACACAAAGAGCTAAATTTTATGTTGATTCACCGTATGTCCTTTGCCATCTCAGAGAAATAAAGATGTGAAGAGCATAAATGTGCAAAAAATGTTGGCCAGGTTTTGCATTTTTAATATTTTCTAGATTTTCCAGAAGTACAACACTCTTGCATCAGGTCTGACTGCTGTCAGCTGCACTGATTGTAGAATTCCACCACTGATAGATAGCAAAATACAGGTCATTTAGGAGTCCCTTTTTCTTCTTGTTGGAGATTTACAGAGAAAGGCAAGTCAGCTTTTGATATTCATTCAGTTACAAGACTGTTTCCAGGGAACATGCTTAACATGTAAACTTTTGGAGTTGGGACTGCCTTTTGTTTTGTGTTTGTGCCAGATGGTCTTGGTCTCTAAACAGGGGTTCTGGTTGCACTAATAATAAATAATCTTTAAAGATTATAGTAATTCTTGATTTGGAGGTGACAAAGAGGTGTAGAAAGTAAGCCAGTCATTTATAAAAATCCAGCCTAGGCTGGTTTAGCCTTTTCAGTGCTGTGAGCCAAATGTCAGCTTTGGGGCACCTCTGTAAGCTGATCTCTGGAGCTCTGTGAGAGCAGGGTTCTCCTCTGACACAGGTGGGCTGACAGTTTACAGAGTAAGTGTTTGGGCATGTGGAGGTGCTTGGGGAGGTAATATGCCAGCTGACACAGTCCTGGCAGCCAGCTCTGACTCATGGGCTGCTGCTTTGATCTGGCCTTTTCGTTGCACTCATGAGAACTGCTCAATTTTTTTCAAACATGTTGATAAATTTATCGTTTTCCTCTGTACTTGCATAACTCATGTAATCGCTACAAAGTGACTTGAGAGTTCTCTGTAAGTATTCCATAATCTGTGCTTGGGAGTTGTGTCATCTTGATTAGGTGTGATCCTGTAGGATCTTGCAGTGAAGGTTTTGTTTGTGGTCCTGGGCTGAATAACAACTGAGATGCTTAGGGCAGAAGCATGAATGGCATCAGCACTGCCTTTCTGCCAACTCTATCATGGCAAACACCAGATTTTCAGGAGGAATCTTATAAAATTAATCATCATCAGACAAGTGTTCGGTATAAACAGGCAGTGGGATATTAATTATGAGTCACTATGAATGAAATAGGTGTCAGAAACATACTGTAGGCAATCACTTATTAGAGAAACACACAAATATGTAGCACTCAACTGTCTCTTTACTCTTGTGTAAGAACAAGACCATAATTGAGCTACAGTGTGCACATTAGCACACAAAAGACATGCAATAGGGTCAAGTAATACATGTATGAATACAAATTATATTATATTTCAAAAATTATATTTTTGTTTCTCTTTGAATTGACTATTTTTTGAAAAAAATAATGGACCAGGAATTTGCAAGTAAATTCAATTGTATAGTATGCAAGTTGTGTACAGGTAGGAAATACAGTTAATACAGACCCTATTATAATTACAAAGTGATGAAGGGCTAAAATCAGAGCAAGAATAAGAGACCCTTATAAAGGGGGGCACATAATTCATAATACTTTTTAAGGTGTGTGTGGAAAACTGAGGATTAGCCTGGTTGACCAGCAGAAGCTGGACCACACCCAAAGTTCAAAGACAGGTAGACTGAGCTACCTTAACTCAGAATCTATGGGAAAAAACACATTACCAATACCTTTATCTACTTGTGGAAACACATCATGCTAATTTGTGCTGTTTTGGTCCACCTCTTAAACCACAAGTTTTGGTTAAAATTTGCTGCATTCACTCTGAAAAACCTGTATGGCACTGGCTGTCCTTTTCTTTGGAGTTCCAACCAGCAGGGTACTTGAGGGAAGTGCCTGGCCAAGGTCACTGTATCCATGTCTTGAGAAGGATGCAAGGCCATGAACTTCACAGCCATCAGAGGTAAAAGCATGCCCTGCCTCCCCAGGCAGCCACTTCCAGTCTTACTCTCATCTCACAAGAATGTGAAGAAATACAATCACTCCTGTTTATCACTTAAGGAAGGAAACAAAAAAGCATTTACTTGTGGTCAAAGGGAGCAGTCGAGTAACACATTTTGGTATCTAATAAGACAAGACCTAAAAAACCAAAGAGTTACTCATGTAGTTGACCTGAGTGGTTAACCAAAAATTGGCCTCATAAGAGTATTTTGTTGTAATAAGAAATTGCTGATGGAATCATGTAATTCTTTGATGCTGTTATGATTCTTTTTAAAGACTGTGCAGAGACAGTCACAATCTCTGAACACAGCAGAAATCTGATGGCAAGGAATGGCATTTTTTTCTGCAGCTCCAAGTCCTTTACCAACTTTTTTATTCCCTGTAAAAAGGGAATTCCTCTAACATGAAAGTCACTTTTACACAGCCACTAAGCCTGCCATACAATTCATTTTCCTACTGCATATGTTTGACATCTGTAAGAAATATTGTTGTACATGGTTTGAATATACAGCCCACCACTCAAGCCATGCAGAAAATCTGGAGGAGATGGCAGAAGCTCAAGACATCTGAACAGAACTTTTACTGTTAAAAAGGTATGTGGGTTTTCAACCAGAATGATCTTGATTAGCTAAAAAGGGAAAAAAGAAAAAAGATGAAGTATTTCTGTCTTAAACATTTAATGGTGGGCTCATTCACTGCATTTCAGAGCGGAAGCAGTGGGGCTGAACAGCAAATGTTTCAGCAATGCAATTGCAGTCCCTCAGATGTTGAAGTCTGGAAAAATTCTTATTTCTTCCTGTGCTCTGATATCTCAGGAACAATAGGAAATCATCAATTCTAATTTCTAATTTGTCAGTAACTTTCCTGTATTCTACTTTAAAGCAAATGATTCATCCTTTTTATTTTTCAAATGTACATCATAAATTTAATCTACTAATTTGTACCGATCTCTTACTTAGGCAAATTATCTATACACGAATTTTATTCTTTATTTGAAAAAATGTTTCTCTCTTTTTTTTTTTTTAATGATAACAGAAAGACAATATAAAACAATTTTTAAAAAATTACAAAGACAATATAAAAACAGAGAGGACTACCACACAGCTCTGTAGAGCAGGATTCTCTCCTGGCCTCAGAGAAGATTACAGCTGTGGTATTAAAGGCCAGTTCCCAAGGGTCTTTCTTTCCACATAAATTAACTGGAAAGCAGTGGCAGGGCAGTGAGGCCAGAGGTGGGCATTGGCACTGTTGGGAGTTTTGATCTGCTTCTATCTGGGTGGAGTAGTTAAAAGACTGCCTAAGGATTTAAATTTAAGGAGATAGGTCTGTAAAGTATTGGATTCTCTCAAGACTTCTTCATTTCAACATTTTGTGACAGAACTGAGTATCTGGAAGAACAATACCTGCACTGGAAGTTCACTTGTCAGTGACTTGGTGCCTGGGTCCTAGCTGGCCATCTGGCCCCAGGGCAGAGAGAACCCAAGGGGTCTCTGGTCAAGAAACTAAGGCACAGGCTGAATATGACCCAAGAACAGAGCTCAGTTTTCACAGCCTAGGGAGTTTTCACCTCTCCAGGGCCTGGATCACCCCAGCCACACTGGTGCTGGGCCTCAGGTACATCTGCATTCAGTCTCAATAACCAGCCCTGCCCTGCCCTCAGCATCTCATTGCTACGTCCACCAGCTGCTGGGTGACACCTCTTGTGTGGTTTTCTCTTCTTCTCTTTTCCAGAGCTTGTCTTTGGGAGTTGTGTTGGCTGCCCAGAAAGAGAGAATCTGGAGAGCAGAGGAGATGCAACTCTCTGTCACTGTCTGTTAGTTTCTTTGGGGGATAAATTTTCTATGTGAAGAAAACCATGAAATCTCATTGTCATATAGATATGGCCCTCAAAGGTTGTCTGACCAGTGGAAATATAAAGTAAAAAACATAAATTGGTCTCGTAAGCTGCCCAGGACCCAAAATGGTCCTCTTGTAGTGCAAGGTGTGTATTCCCTGTTGTGAGGACTTTGTGGAGATCAGAAGTTAAGCCATATTCTGTCTTCTGCTTGGTTTATTGTTTAAAGAGACACCTGGCAGAGTTCTGCCTTCTCCAGAGCAGTTTTGGCAATGCTTTCAAAATGGTGTGAGGACCAGAGCTCATACAAAAGTGCATTGACTGCTACACCCAGCTTTGTTCTTGCCAAAGTATAGCATGCATGCAACCACAGTAAGCAAAGATACTTGAGGTGACGGTTTGGAGGTACCTGACTTTTGCTATTTGGCTTGGCACGCCTAAGCCTGAACACAGCTGCAGTTACTAAATAAACACTGTGGATGTAGCCAGGACAACTGTACTCAGCAGAAAGTGGGTGGAATCACTGTTACCAGCCCTGCTGATGGCCTTTTTCCACTTTTCTGCTCTAATCCTGCCCATTTCAATTCTCTTCTGTGGGATGGGGAAGAAGAGGCACAGAAATTTTTAGCAAAACTAGTAAAGATGTCTGATATTCTTAAGCTTCCATGCCAGACCTATTTTTCCCCAAGGTGCTTGTTTTTACAGGTGAAATGTTTTGAATCCTCTGCTTTCAGAAAGATCTTTTAGGTAAAAAAGGAGGCTCTTAATTACAAAGAGATGGTTCTGGAGGGGGTACTTTGCAGGGTGTACATGAGAACTCTCTTTTCTCAGGCAATTTCTAGCTCCATCAATTATAAAACTTTAATCTAACTGCATCCTGTGGAGTATCAGAGATGGAGGTGGAGGAGTCCTCCCCAGATCATGGGGAGGTGGCTCTGTTTAGTGCATCACCCCCATCACAGGGCCTGTGTGCAGTTTGATCGGGGAGCTGAGCAAGACAGGGAAGTGAGTCTGCCTAGCAAGTCTTCAACTGTTTTTTTTTTTTTAGCATATAAAAGAAAAGAGTGAAGAGAAAGGGAGAAGAAAAAAAGGGGAAAGGTGGCAAGGAAGCCCTCACTGATCAGGTCTGTGCTCCTGCAGCAGATGGGGCTCTCTAGCATCATTTTACCCACATCTGTTATGTCTTTTGCTTAATTTTAAAAGTAGTTTCTAATAATTTATCACATTTTTGATAGAGCAGAAAGTAGTGATGGTGCTAGAAGAACTCTGGAAAGAGTAAGTGAATTAAAATGAGACAGCTGCTCCAGCTGCTCCAGCCTCCCAAGAAGACAGCTCGGACTGCAGCACAACACACACCACGTTTCATTGGCGTAGGTCCACTGTTTATGTCACAGCCAGACAGCTTGCATTAGAGTTTGGCCTGAATGTAAAAAAGCCCTGTTATTTGAATTTAATTAAGAAATATGGAGACACATTCAGGTTTTAAAGCTTTTTAATTAATAAGGACAGAAAATTCAGTATGGCTGTTCCTGCTGAATCCAGACAGGTCTTGGAAGGTGGACATTGAGCAGGCAGGGGCTCACAGGAACCTTCATCCTTGGAGGGTGATGAAACCCCTCCGGCCCCCCAGTTTCCCTGAGAGCAAGTGTGCAGTCTCTCCTAGCACTAATGTCATGTGATGGGTTAAACTTACAACTCACGAGGGTAGAAGCTTGCCCGTGATCCAGGACTCTGTTACAGCTGTTGACAACATTATTTGGAGAGGTCTTATGCCTGATGAAACCTAGGGAAACTCTATTTCCCACCGGCAGAGTTATGTCAGTGTAAAGCCACCATGAGAAAAATCAGAATCAAGCCCAACGTGGAGAAACTTACTAGAAAGAGGAAAGAGGTCATGAATCCTACTCAAGCTGCACTCGAGATGGAGAAGTTTTATTCTGGAACAGGGGTATGGCTGCTTCGGGTACTGTCTTAAAAATTACCTAAAGGTTCCCTCACCTGAGTATTCCTCACCATCCCTCTGCCTTCAGTGAAATGCAAATTAAGACTTTAAACAGAGCACTCAGCCTTCTGCTGCAGCATAATATAGAGCAGTTTAGATAGTGGAATCTTGGTGTTACACTAGAATCACAGAATATTCTGAGTTGGAAGGGACCCACAACGATCACAGAGTCCAACTCTTAAGCGAATGGCCCACACAGAGGATTGAGCCCATGACTTTGGTGCTATTAGCACCAAGTTTTAACCTACTCAGCTAATCTCAGAGTTAAGATTTATATGACAAGCTGGTTTGGCCTCTACCTAGATCAGGACTAAAGGGGAGGCTGGAGCAATAAATGTATGTTTAGAACTAAGATTGGGATTCAGGATTTTCTATGATTTATTCAGACACAAAAAGAAATTTGAGGACAACAAAAGTTATTTGCAAACATAAGATGAAATTGGCAAATAGCTTTGGATTAAAAAAAAAAAAAACTACCAAAAAAAAAAGGCTTTTTTGAAACCATTTCCTAAAACCTTTTCAGACTAGGTTCATAGGCACACCTAAGTACAGCCCACACAACTGAGGAAGATGAGGTTTGTTGCAGGGTGACAAATTACTTGCAAGCTGAAGACTATGTCTAGGATAGTCCTCTGAAATGGGAGATTGGGTCAAATTCCTCATCTGGTCAAGTGAGAAGAAGGACTGGAGGGCAGCTCTCCTTCCTGTGGGAGATACAAGACAGGACACAGGAATATATACTTGTTTCTAATTGATTAAAAAATAGCTTCATATTAACTTAGGACAGGGTTTTTTTTTTTTCAAAAGTAAGACAAAAATTATTTTCATATCTCTGCTTAGAGCAGCAATTCTGCACAACTCCCCTTGGCTGAGCCAAGCCCAAGCACAGCCTCTGTAACAGTGTGTCCCTAGGTATGATGGACCATGAGTGTGGATGAAGGAATTACTGTGTAGTTTTGTTCTTGATTTGGAATTATGGTAAACATTTATCTACTAATGCAAATCAGATTCAGTCTACAAAGATTGATTTTCATATAATTTGACCTTGTCTAATAAGTCTTCTCGACCAGATGAATTGCAGGGACTTTGCACTGATTTATTTTTGCTTACACATAAAGTACCCGGTGCTTGTTAATTTATTTTGCTTAGCACATCAGACTCAGGAAGATTATATTATTTGAAAATTAAATTCTATACATTCGTATTTTAACACAGACCTATCTTCAGCTGTTTGTCTTTATGTAGCCCTATCCTCTAACATGAAAAAAATGCATAGAAAAAATTGTTTTTCTGATGTTTTTCTGCATGTTAAGTAAGAACTGTCACTGTGTGTACTCCTGCAATGATGGAAGAAAAAAACTCAGCAATACAATGTTACTTTAAGCATTTTACCCTAACCCACATCCACACATACTGATGTGACTTAATTATAATTATAGTCTGAGTGCCACTACAGGGAGATTTTGCCATCATTTGATCACCTTAACTTTCTCTATATTCCTTAAAATATTTTGGTTTCTATTACTCTTTACATTAACTCCATCCCAAATCCAGAGGTTTTTGTTAGACTGGATCCAAAGTTATTTGCATTAAGGGAAAGGCTCCCTTTAATTTTAACAGCCCATGTATCAGGCTCCTGAACCCAGCAGTGTCTTAAATTCTTGATTCTATTTTAAACAATAACTATATATGAAGACTATTGTGTGAGGGAAAGATAATCATGATTGTAATTAATCTTTCTCACATTGTTATCTTACATTTCAGCTGAAGTAACCTCATGCTGCTACTTTGTTTTGATTACTATGGTTCTTTTCCCCCATCTTTGCTTACATTGAAATTTAAAAAAACATCATATACTCATTTAATCAACTGCCCCTTTTAGAACATTTATGCTTATAATTTGTTTCAACACTGACTTATTCAGCATCTCCCTAGATACCTCTTTGCATCTATTTCAACAAATTGCAGCCTATTTATCATTATTAATTGTTTACAGTCCTTCAAGCAGTCCATGATTTATCTCAAATTATTTAATTTAAACTCCTCTTTTTTTAAAATATGAAGCTGAAATATGTTATTTATCCAATTGCCCAAGTAAATAGGGAGTGTGGTTATTCTGCTTACTGAAAAATGTTGTGTTTTGGCAACTATATGGTTGGATAATAGATAGAGCCTCTATAAAAGTCAGCTCGTCGTGGGTGTGTGTATCCTTCCAAGCAAGTAACAATAAAAACTGATTTGTCATGACTTTTATGTATATCTATACACATGCATGCACATACATTTATCTGGAATCACATTCACTTCTTTTTTAAAATAAAATTTTAGCTATATTAGAGTAAAGATGTTTTGGAATTGTTCCCATATAGGGCTGTGTTTGTAGGGCCATGATTCTGCAAAGCATTTAAACATGTTACAGCATGGAACTACACTGCTGTCAATAGAATGAATGTGCTTGAAGAGATGCATTTAAGACTGTGAGTGAATTTAAGTAGCAGAACTTGAAGGCAAACCAGTTCTAAAACAACTTTGTATGGTTCTTCTATTAATGAAAGTGTGAAGATTTAAACTGTGGATACCTGTTACTGTCTTGCCAGTGACAGAAGCAAGCACTGAGTCCTATAAGAAAACATATCTATTTCTTTTTACGATGATAGAGATCTAACTTTTAGCCCTTCAGCTACTCACGTTTTGAGATTGAATAGTGTACCTCAGAAGCATGTAATTTTAGCAGAAAAATATCCACATTTAAGAGGAAAGAAATATTTCCCTAGAAGACTGATGAAAATTAAATATCAGGCAGATGAAAATTAAATATCAGGTGTCTGAAACTACTCAGGTGCTTAGAAAGATAGAATTTGCTGAAGGGTAAGGAATTTGTACCCAAAGATAAGGCAATGCATTAAAAATGCATGGGAAAAATGCAAAAAACCCCATAGGATGCATTGTGGAACCATGTGATAAAATCAATTTCACAGTGAATCATGCAGCTCTGCAGTTGGGTGTTGATAACTCACAATTCAGCTGAGAGTCAGAAAATATTTAATATTTTTTTTTTACAGCCCCAGCTCTTAAATTCATATGCTTACAGCGGGAATTCCAACTTTAATTAAATTTGAAGTAAGTCCCTGCCTGTTCATGTATGCTCTAAAGACTTAGAAATCAAAAGACAAATAAAAACAACCCGTAAATTTTTGTTTGTGTAGGCTTTTATTGCTATTAGATTGTAAATAAGCTTTATTTGTTTCATCTGGAGACTGCTTTATCCAAAATGAGTAACAATCTACAATACTGAGCTAAATAGAGGAATACAGTAAAATGAGACAACCTACAAAAATAGAGGAATACAGTAAAATAAGACAACCTACAAAACATTCTATTTCATTTAACACAGGATTGTAGAGTGACAAACTCTCTCTCGGTCAACTAAAGCTCTAGCAATAAAGGTTAATGAGGTAAGAGCAGAAATGTAATCTACCTTAATGCTGGTGAAAAGATCTGCCCAACTGCTGTGTTTCCAACTAATAAAATACAATCTACATGTGTTACCACCTGTGTGTAAAGGACCCAATAAATTATAGATCAACAGACAAATTATCTCTTTTTCCCTGTTATTTTTTCATAATATACTCAGTGGCTTTATCAAAGAACAAGAAAGGTCTTTTCCAAGAACTACCACAAATTTACTCCTTTGAAACTTTGGGATATCCTTTAAGTGTGTTATATAATCAGTTCTGGGGATGATACAGGTATTACAGGTATATAATACACACATATAATACACACACATATGTAAATAATGGTAACATTACTGAGGTTGAAAAATCAAGCTGCCCAAAATCAGGAATTGCCACAAATGGGGTTTTATGTAACTAGTCATCTTTGAGCTTGTTTTTAAGTTTTGATCAGCACAGCTAATAAATCTTAGCACTTGCACCTAAAGAGGTGCCTGTTTGTCCAAATCCTTTTTCTCCAACCAACATAATTTGATTTAATGAAATACACTACCTGTGACTGCAAATCTCACTTCATGAGTATTTCTGATAGTCTTTAATTAGTGATATGACCCAACAACCATATAGTTGTTTGGTGATATCACCATATAGCACCTAATCACTCTTCTTTACATAGCTCTTCATCAAATATCAGTATCTCCCCACAGACTAAAGCAAATGAGTCTCTAAATCCAACCTTTCCTGCTTCCCACTACCCATTTTGTCATGACTCTCTGCCCTCAGGTTTCTTGTCTGGCTGGTTCCAGTTCCACCGGCCACTGACTCTCTGCTCCGAGTATCGTGGCTCCTTCCTCTTGCATCTAGTGTGAAAGGAATGCAAGTCACTGCTAACACAGAAAGGATGCACTGCTTTTTCTTGCTACCTGTTCAGACCAATCAATGTTGTGAACGTACAACTTCCCCTGCATATATTTGGTTGCAAAAAAAAGCAGCAGCAGATGCCCACTACAGCCACACAGGATTCTGGAAGCAAAGGAGAATACTTCATGGCATGGAGGGAAGGCACATCTGTGCTGTAGTCACAGCAAAGCTACTAGCAGATGGAGCATACTCTGTTTGCAAAGTTAATGTTTGGGTTTTGTAGATCTGTTCAATTCATAGATCTAGACTTTCACTAAAAGAAAAAATATACACAAAAACTAAGGCAAAGTTGCCTAAAGAAGGTCCTCCTGCCCTGACTGTTCCCCTTGCTTCTTGGTCCCCAGACATCCATTCCTACCAAGGTGTGAATGCACTGCTCCCCACACTGGGCTGACAGACTCGCTTACAGGGCCATCCTGTTAGCTGGCTCATGGCAGTGATGTGGTTCAGGATCACCACTTTTACAGCACAGTTGGCTCAGATTTCAACTCTGAAACTGCTTATCCAGGGTTATGCAAATTCAAGTGACATGCTGCAGTGTAGAATTTCCTCTGGAGTCCTGTGTCTACACCAGTACTAAGGGAACTATTTGTGGCAAAAATATAATACAGTTTCTCGGGATACAGCCCATGATCATCATCCCTGTAGGATACTAATTTACTCTAAAAATTTTCCCAAGGAATTGTCCCTTTTGGATGGACAAGGAGGATGGTAGAGAGGCACAGAAGAATGTGCAGTAGAGTGGCTTTGCCATGACTCCATAAATTGCAGGATGGTTATATTAGCAGTTGATGAGTTTCAGTGTTTTTAAATTATATTAATACCTCTTGCTGATCGTGGGTCAGCCAATATAAACTACAAATAACTATATTTCACTTGGTTTGTACCTTTTTGTGCTCAGCACTCAGGTCAATATTCTAAAATGTCTGTTTCTGATTATCTTGACCATCCATCCTTTCTGCTTTAGTCTTCCATGCCCTTTTTAACTGGTGTCCCTGGCTGTGTGGTTCAGTGTCAGAGAGGCGGCGAGAGCAGGCACGGAAGACACAAGGGGAAGCAGAGGGGCAGTGCTGATCTCTTCTCTCTAGTGACCAGTGTCAGGACCCGAGGGAACAGCATGAAGCTGTGTCAGGAGAGGTTTAGTTTGAACATTAGGAAAAGGTGTTTCACCCAGAGGGTATCTGGCCACTGAACAGGCTCCCTAGGGAAGTGGTTATGGCACCAACCCTTACAGAATTCCAGAAGTGTTTGGATAATGCTCTCAGGCACGTGGTGTGATTTTTGAGGTGGTCCTGTGCAGGGCCAGAAGATGGACTTCAGTGATCCTTGTGGGTCCGTTCCAACTGAGGATATTCTATGATTCTATGAAATAATGGAAGAGAACATGGGTATCTTTTGATACTTTCTGATGTCTTCCAGAATTGGGTCCTGACTCAAACTGTCCTTGTTCTGAAGTATACTCCAGGGGTACTCACAAGTTATCACTGTATGATTAACTACATGATGAAGACAAAAACCACTGAAAATTACATCTAAACTTGTTTGTAGGAAGAAGAGATAAAACAAAATGGGGTTTAGTGGAGCTGGTTCTACTGACACAAGGAATGGATCTGGAAAAAAATGAAGTTCTGTTTTGAAGTTCTGTGCTTTTCTTAGTATTTACAGTTCATCAGCACCACGGGACCTTTCTCTGGATTTCAAGTGCAGCTCATGAGATTGTATCCCTGCAATCCAATTGGGCTCTTGTCAATAGGATTGTTGTGCTTTTCCTGACAAGATTATAAGCGCTCATTTGCTTTCAGCAGAAGTTTTACCAAGCATCTATTCATATCTTAATGGATTATTGACATAACACAGCAGACTGTTATGAAGTATTCCACTATGTGTAATTAGAGAGTATTTAATCTGCATAATAAAAATCCATATGAACAGTTGTTGTCATTCATGCCCAAAAGCTAGTAATCTAAATGAAGTATCTAGTTTGCCCTATAGATTTAGGGATGGAAAACAGCATTTTAAATAAATCTCATCTAAATTCAAGAATGCCAAAAAGGTGTTTTTACTCAGCAATCCAGATGTGGACACTCTGATTGCCTTGCCCTGCCCTGCGGGGGGGAAAAAAAAAAGGCATATAGATTTAAATGTTACATTCCAATTTTCATCTTGCATCACGCTTTCACAGCCATTTGTTCAGTATTTATTGTCCCAATCCCAGCACCTTTGGTAGGATGCCAAGACAGTGTACAAGGAGCTTGCTCAGGGTCCTCCTTCCAGGGCTGGGGAGGAAGGGTAAAGTGCAGGTGCTCTGCACTTTAGGGCCTTGTGATTATTTTAACAGTCCATCCACCCTGTGCTCCCTCTCCTACAGAGTGGGCAAAAGGTTCATAGAGCATCGCTGGGTGCTCTGTAATGGGAAAATTTTAGGGTTAAAAAACAGCGAGGGGAGAGAAGCTGTGCCTAATAATGCAGACTCATAGTGCTGAGAGGGTAACCAGTAGGTAGGAGAAACATTTTATCCTTGCAGCCTGCTAGGGCTTCCTTCAGGAAAGCTTTTACTAGATCAAAATTGGCAAAGAAAGTTGCGCAAGCAGGAAAAAAGAGCTCAAAATATTTAATAAGGTGTTAATGTATAATTTTTTTTACTTGTTTAAATAAACATTTTTGTGATTTTTATTTTGCTAAGGAACCTCTTTGAGTTCAAAATTAGCCAAACATGAAGGATATTAACTTTCATTGTAAAGAAGCGTTCTGTTCAACTACTGCCACTGTTGTGGTGAAAATCCATATCCAAGTAGCCTGAGAACAGACAAACGAAAAGGAAAAAAAACCAACCAAGGTAAAACCTCAGCTGTAATTTTCACATCAGCTTTTTATAGTTATAACACAATTCAGCCATTTTGTGGTATCATAAAGAGTTGTTAGCTGTTCTTCTGGAGATTTAATGCCCTAAAATTGTCTGCATAGTCTAGAATATAAAAACTGTGCACAAAAGAAAACTCCACTGTATAAATTCCACTGTATCTTTTCATTGTACAGTTATGTACCTTTTCATTGTACAATTACAATTTCCCTGTATCTTTTCATTTTGGCATCAAAATAATAAACTCAATTACTTGAGAAAAGGCAGGTGTGGGGAGTACAGTGGACTTGTCATGGCATCTGTGAGGGGGGATTGTGTGTGTGTGTGTTGAATTAAGCAGAAGTATTCACAAAGAATTGAAAAATCTGTGCTGATACATATAATAGGTACTACAATATTCAGGTGAGCAAGCCATATAAAGCAAATCTTAAGTGCCTAGTGCAGAACTCCTACTTTTGTATCTAGAAATTAATGTCAAATTAAGAGGCAGTAAGTTATTCTGGTTCTAATTCTGGCATTTAACTTTTGAATATTTACCTTCATAACCTTAACAATGTTCCTTAAATATAGTTTCTAGCATAATGTGAATTTAGGTGGCCAGACTCCTAAATTGCAGGCTCCTCCAGATTCTCTGCAAAAATGCATGCATTTGTGATTGTCAGCTGAGGAGGCATGATTTTGGGTTTTATTGTAATTTAAACCAAAGAATGTTAATTGTAGTGTATGTGTAAAACACTTGGAGTCTCAAGATGTTTTATCAACTCAGATATTATACCAAGCATTCAAGAAACAGGACTCTGAATGTCTGAGTTTAAGAAAAAAAGGCAAATGTGATAAGAAATATGCTGAAAGACATTCTAAATTCCTTCATCAGAGGGAGAGAGATAAAAATAATAACACTTGGTAGCTAAAAACACAATCTGTGGAAATCTTAATGAAGCCTAATGAATCATGTGAGCTGTATTGTTAAATTTACTGTCCCTATTTTACAGCTAAGAAAAAAGAAATATGAAGGTGAACACTGACATTTTCACCTTTTGAATATATTAAATTCTGCAACTTAATCCATATTCTTACATGCTAGTGAAAGAGAGAAGAATTTAGTTCGTATTAAAAGTAAAAATTAAACTGTCACATAGAGGGCGGAGAATTTGCAAGGGAGACAGAAAGGCCCTCAATCTGTCAGGCAGCTGACCCTAAGAGGGATGGTTTCAAAGCAGGATGCTGAAAGCTTTAAAATGCCAGCCCCTGTAATTATTTATATTATAGTTTATAAATGCTTGTAATAATTTCTTCTTATTATTTCTTCTTGCTATCAAAGTCCAGTACCAGATAAAGGAATGAAACTTGCAGCTTCTCAGTTTTTCTCGCTGTTTATTAAGCTTTATCACAACTTTAGCATGTCACCCTAACCTGGGTTTAACACACCAAAGTGTGTAATGCCTTAGAAGTGCAGGAAGCACAAAGCAAGAGGGAGTAGGGTATGGAATGCCTTAGAAGTGCTGGAATGCCCTGGAATGGCGACTGCATCTAAGTTTTTAAGGACACTAATGACCAATTAACAGGTAGCAGTATCATGTTTACAATTCTGTACCAGTAATCCTAACTTGTTACTAACACGTCTTTTCTACCTCAAGTCCATTCTACCAATCTCTAAGTGCCAGCTCTACTGCAGTACAACGGGCAAGAAGAAGAAGAAGAAAGAACTCAAGGCAACACCCAAAATCCTCCCTCTTGTTTTCTTTCATATCTATACTACAAAACCTAAAACTACAAGCTTCACTTCTATGACAAACTAAACTATGATCCAAATTATATTTTTGTTGGTTTTGCTTCTTCCATGAGTGTTGGAAGCTTTTCCCAGGGACACAGATCGAAAACTGTATCTTCCTGGGTTCTCTGCAAGGGTCCCAGACCCTCCAGGACAACTTGAGGTGTAGTCCTGATATCCTGGACTCCAACAAGCCCCCAAACATCTTTCCCCTCTGAAAGAAGAATGTGTATTTCAACAGTTCCCAGTCAATGCCAGTTTGGTCTCCATCTTACAGAGGCTGCACCTGAATGCTTTTAGAGTGAGCATCCACAGGACTTTGTGTGCTGTTCTGTTCATAGTCTTTTCCTCATATTAGGTGACCATTCTTTTGCTTCTTCACAGGCTCTTCCACTCTGTAATTCGTAAATTTTGGATTTTACTAATTTTCCTCCTTCTTTTCCATCAAAAATTGTGGACATCTCTTACCCTTCTGCAGTCTGTGTGACAAACACTGTCTCTATGAGACAATACTGGTCTTTGAGATCCTACTTTGCTGTTGTGTATATATACATATACATAACATGATGTCTTGTAGTTGCTTAAATATACTTTACCACAGTGAATTTAGATATTTATAAAAACCTAACAATTTTGATACAATTTTCTAGTCACTGAGGGTCACAATGTGAAAATGCTATGCTCAGCATTTTGGTCTCCAGCATCATCAGGTTCCAGTCCTCCTTTTTCTTGGGCATACTTTACCAGTATTTTTATGATCTTATTGTGTTTATGGTTTTTTGTCAATTTGCTGTGAATTTCTCTTTTGAGTAACTATCTACATATGTCTTTACACTGTCATGTAGTGATGAGGAAGCAAAACAATCCAGGTGGGAGATGCACAAACACAGCCCTGTCCTCATTCCAGAGATTCGGTGTTGAAGGATTTTGTGGCTCCATTTTAGTAATCCACCTGATTTGGGGTAAGACACTAGATCCTTGTTTGAAGTTTGTATACATATGATTATATATAAAAATAGTTTCTCTGTAGAAGGTATATATCCACACATAGATAGATATAGCAGAATTCATATACACATATGCAAAATGCACATGTAAATAATAAGTATGGATTTTTTAACTCCATATCATTGACATCTACTGGAAGCACCAGTCTTTCTGCTCTAAAGCTCATTCATCTCTATAGTTCTTGTTAGACAGCTTCTTGGTTAGAGGAGTATTTCTTCCCAGAATTTTCTTTCATAATCATAATCATCCGGTAGCTAAGACAATGCACAACTGTAGTGACTCTTTCATGGCCTAATGCAGTTTTTTCTCCACTACTCCTAAACTCTTGGTACAGTTCCCTAAAACACTGCTTTTCACCAGTAGGCAATGGCTCTCTGGATTACAGTTTACCTGTTTATCCTGGTTGGCAATACCCTGATAAAGAAGAGTGAAAGTTTCAGTGGGCACACACGGCAAGTGTGCTGGCGTATGACAATGATTTCTAGGACAGGATGTCTTGATCAACTTGTTTGAAATTCCCCTGATAGTCATACTCACATTGTGTCAAGAAGTCAAGGGTTTTCCACTGGGGTTTGCTGAAGGTTTTTGAAACTTCTCAAAGTTTCTTTCCACTGGGGACTTGGTCCTCATTGTCTTGTAAGCTCGTCTTTATATCTTTGGCAGTACACTTTCCAAATCTTGTTTCATTCTTAATTTCTCAGTGAAATCAACCTCGCAGTTATTTCAGTCACAAGAGTAAAAGGAGATGGTAGCCTTTATAAACAGATTGCTGTGTACCTCTTTTAAACTTTGTGCTTGTTACTCATCCTAAATACCTTCCTAAGAAGTGTCAAGCATTCTCCATCAGTTGGGAGAGTGACTTCTATCAGCTCTTCCTAACTACATGCTGTCTGGCATACCTTTGATACTGTCCCTCTTGCACCAAGACAAATTATCTGGCTAACTGTGCCTGGATATAGTTATGCTGACAGTATGAGTGATATTCAACTATGTATCTCAAATAAAAGGGTACAGATAAGCTACCTTTCCTATGTTACTTTTCTATTCAATTATCTATTTAATTATGTTCTGCTTTTGCTTTATATTTTTGCTTGCTTTTGTTTTTCATCAGAATTTGTTTTATCATCTAGTATCTGACATTTCCAGCCCTAAAAAAGACACAGTGCTTCATTTTTGAAACAGCTGAAAAAATTTGCTTTTCTAAATTTTGTCTTGCCTTGGTATGTAGTTCCCATTCCCAGCAGCACAACTCCAATGAGATGAGCTTTGCTTGTTTGTACTCAATACAATTAGAATTTAATTTCAAAAGTCTTGCTGTGATTTCAAATATAGTATTACTTGTGTACTGTGTCCAACTGTAAATCATCTGTAGTCTTTTCATATTTGAAGTAATAATTCAGTCTTTGCACGTAGCAGCCTCTTGCAAAATTTCTGCTGTGATTTATTCTTTCTAGCTCTTCTTTGCTTCTCTTCATCTCTCATACACATGCTTTTGCAGAATTGTTTTACTTCTTACAAACATAGCGGATTTGCCCAAAGGCTGCTTTGGTCTATATTTTATTTCAAGCCTTTGTGCAATCTTTTATGTGACTTCTTGCAAATCTGCTCTGATTGTATTTTGTGGACTCCTCTATAGAGCCTTCAGTTTTGTTTTGCAATTGCATCTCTTTATGGATTTACAGCTTAATACGTATAAAGCATCATACATCTCCTTTTTGATTTCTTACAGGAAACTGATCCCTCTGCAGCTTTACTTTTCTTGCAACTGAAGAATACTCTACATTTCTTTAGTGCTGTCTTTATTATTCTTTCTCACCTGCACGTAGGCTATTTATCTAATCTGATACACCTGATCAGCAGTATTTTTTAGTCCAATTTTTCATCTTCTCAGAAATAGAAAAAAATCTTGTCCTGCTTTGCTTCAATTTTCTACTGTATTTCTGAAAACTTAGATGCATAGTGCAGTTGTTACTGGTTTCTCTAAGATATCCTTTACTCACTATCTTCTACTTGTTCTTTTTTGTTTTTATTGTGTTGCTGAGACCACATCTTCTGAGGTGGCAATGAAACAGAACTCTAGATCAGGACTTAGAAGTACAATAAATCATTATCATAACAGAGGAGAAACTAATGCTGGGGAAAGACCTGTGTGCTTTACTCCATCAGGTGGTTAGCACTGACTCAGTGTAGCTAATTCAGACCAAAATTCTTCTTAAAGTCCCTTTTACCATGAGTGTTATTTAATTGTCTTAGGTGTTATGTACTTAAGACTGTCTCTGAAGTTAAATGAGGAAGGATTGAAATGGTATATTTATGCACCAAATTTAAAAGACCAAGGTTAAAAGTAAGGTAATACCTTACTTTTTAGAAGTTCTTATATCCAGTGAAGTTATTCAGTGTTGGTTTTTATGGAGATATTCCTGCAAACTGCTTTCAGTTTGGAATTACTGATCTCCTGCTAATTGAGTGAAAATTAGCAAGCCTCGGATATATAAGCAGCACAAAGAGTGCAGGTACAATACTTTGCTATAAAAGAGATTTAATTAAATATTGTATTTCTAAAACCATCATAGCTGAGAAACCACCATTTTGTTTCACTTACTGTGAAAAGGCAAAATGTAACCAGAAAACAATAAGATCCAATTTGTTCATTCTTCAGCTACAAAATCTTTTTTCCAAAATAAATCTTTATGCTGCTTCTTTCTCTTTCTAACAGACATTTTGGTCACTTGCTGGCAAAAATGAAAACAGAAAGACAATAGTTTGTGAAGAGTCTTTTCCCTTGGGAAATACAACTTTACAGTAACTGTAGTATAATCTGTCATAACTCCAAATATAACAGAGAAGTACAAAAAGAAAGCAACAATGGCAAGTGTCTCCCTGGGTGTTTCATGGTAATTACAGCTCTCTGGCTGGGAGAGCTGATGGCTAAAGGCAATTTAGACATTTAAACTGACCAGTTTGATTCCTTTCCTTTTAGGTCAGGATCACTCTAACAGGCATGTAGACGTATCTGAGATTTTCTGGAGTAGGGTGCATTTTCAGGAGACAGCCTTCAAACACACAAGTAAAAGAGTGACAGAATCAACCACATGATAACTGAGGCATATTTAACTGATAGCCAGGAAAGTATCATGATCACCATTTACAGCTTACCCTGACTGCCATTGCCATTTTGTACAGTTCTTAATACGGAGTAGATGGTGTGTCTAGTTGTCACAGAATCATAGAAAATACTGCGTTGGAAGGACCCATCAGGATGATCAAGTCCAACTCCTAATTTTTATGCATCTATAAGGTAGCTGAATCTGGATCAAACTATTTGTCCTATAAATATTTGTCCTGAACTAAATGAGTCTAAATGTTTGCTGAATATTCTTTTCCATGTGGCAAATACGTTCCTGAATGTAAATTAACAGATTATTATCTTCAGCAGTGAGCCATGGAGTGAAATTTTAGAACACTGACCACAACAGCATTTAACATTTTCTATAAAGACACACAAAAATTCCAGCTCAGGAAGGACCAATTGCTGCACCTGTGGCTCTTTCCAGATCAGTTTTGTTTTCAATATTCCTGTACTCTAAAAGGTCTGCAAAGATGGTGGGATTTTGGCAGAGACATGAAGTACTGCAGTTATGGAAGTGCTGCCATTTTGGTGACTTTAGTCCTGTCGGAACAGGAGAGGTAGTGCAGAGAGTGGGAGCAGAGTCTGATACTGGGCCTGGACATAGGGCACAGCTGTGGCAAGTTAGCTTGCTTATAATTGCAGAAAAGCCTAGGTTACCTTTTTTAATACTCCTGGGAAACCGGACAACACTAACAGTCACATATGCACCCAAGGGGTAAGTAAAAATTATTCAAAATAAAAAAAGAGATGAAAAACCCCACAGTTAATCTTTTTAAGCAGAAAACCTAATTATTTATTACCTCTTGTGTTTCAATATGCTGCATTCTTCAATGTCAAATTTCAGAAATATACTAGGACAGGATTATTCCTTTACCTGCCATGAGCTACAGCATCTGGAGGGCTCTTCCTCATCTCTGTCAGCTGTTCAGGGGGCAGGGGATCACAGATGCATCTCCTACTCCACTGACCTGCTTTGGCTTGTTTTTCTTGGCCAGAGTACTTAATCCATTCTCAGCTGGACCTACTGACAAAACAGGGTGGTTTTGCCCCAAAGTCCAGTCCTTTAAAGATAAAGCTACCTTGTTAAAGGGAAGTTGGGTGGTAATGTAGGCCTTTTGGCTAGAATGTTGTCCATTTTGACTAGTCTTTGGAAGGTTACCAAACACTTGTTCACAAGCTGCATGGTATAAATCAGGGGTTTTTTTCTCCCAAAAAAAGTCATCAGGAGTGGCTGTTGGCACATAACAGGAGAGAGCAGGAGGAGCCCCAGCCCTGCGTGCTGCTCTGCACATGTATGTGCTGACAGAGGACAAATACGGCCAGGTCCCTTCTCCACAGCAGAGGATGAGGCTGGTGCAGATGCTGGTCTGAGCAGCAGCTGGTGAATGCAGAGGCTGGGGTGGATGTGGAGCAGGAGGGAGAGGAGGCCATAAAAAGCAGTGGGGTAAGGTGCCAGGAAGGGGCTGTAAGGCTGCAAAACTGAAGGGCAGGCAAAATGGCAGTTCCTGTGCTGTCAGGAGCTCCCTACAGGCAAACCTCATACCACACGGTGCAGGGAAGGGCAGGTGCCATGCCTTTCCTTAGCCAGGTTTGACAGACATCCCTTGGAACACAGAGCATCCGGCATGAAAGCTCTGCATCTTGTTTGATGGCCATGCACGACACGAGCTCTTCTGTGTGTTGACAGCAATCAGCCCCATATTGCAGCTCAGTTTGCCCAATTCACCTGCCACGTGTACGGTTTGCTGTGCCCATCCACTGCAGTCAGCTGGGACCCTCCTGGCTTTACACGGAACATCTCTGGCCCTGGGTCTGATAGAGCTGCAATCACCAATGGCTGGTGGCACGTAAATTATCTGTCACTGACACAGGAGTTGTGGGAGAGCAGCCTTCGCCCAGCAGGAAGTACTGCAGAGAGAATTCCTTCTGCCCTTTCCTCTAGCATGCTCAAAAATAAATCACCTACTCAGCTTAAATGGTGCTTAAGTGATATAATGGAGTCCTTTGCTGGCCTGTAGACAGAGATAACAGCACTTGGATCTAGCACTGATTAAAATTCTGCTAGTCTGGTGTTTGTTTGCTGTTTTAAAAAATATTTTGCAACAAAAAATAAAGCTGAAAAATAGAATTTGACTATAAAAGCAAATGTAGTATAAGTGGAATAAGGACAAGAAGGGTGTTGTTTGACATTAACACTTATATTTAAAGATATCCTAAAGACAGGCAAAGCACTTTGACATCAAATTCCTCAGTAAATGCAGTATATAAGAGAGTTTTGCAGCTTGTATTATTGGTCAAGAAAGAAGAGACTATTTGTTTGGCCTCTGCAACACAATTGAAACAAATTAGTGGATCTGTAATTTATCACATCCATTAGCACAGCTATTAAAGGCGGTTGCTTTTCCCAGTTTTCACAGATAGTTTTTATTTTGAGAGGATTGCCATAATATTGACAAGCTACTAAATAGTCCTTTTTTGTCTCGTAACTTTTTGCTACTTCGTGGTGAAAGTATGACTCACTAGTACTCCCATAAAAGTGGATCCAGAGGATTCATTGTGCACGTTCCTACCCTGTGCTCTGCAAACCTCAGCCTCAGCCTGCCAGTGACCAAGAATATGTACCAGGAATATCCACTAAGTGATTTCTTCCTGTACATGCCACATGGAGAAGAAGTCAATATTTATACCTCTCACTTGATAGAATTCATTAAATATATTTTGCTAAATAACACTCTATATTACATATTCCTTGTCTAATATTTGCCCACAGAAGAAGTATTTGTTATGTGAATTGAATGCCTAGTTAAGAAGAACTAAATGAGTACAACATATTTAATATTTATTTGGTAGCACAATACAGTAGACACAGGGGAGGTGAGAGAGAATGCAAATATAGGAAGAAGAAAAAAGTGATTAAAGGGCATAAACAGAACATGAAATATTTCTACAATGACTGCAGTGATTCTGAAAAAAAGCAAGTGTCAAAATTGTCTTGGGGTGACTTTATGATTATCCCATATTCGTCTCCTCTATGCCAGGAGAAAAAAAAAGTGAATCTTGTGCTTTTAAAAACCGAGCCCCAAGAGCCGAGAGAAAAAAACTAGCTAGAGAAATCTTTTCAAAACAATTCTACTGTCTCAAGGTCAATTTTTGCTATGTTACTGTGCAGTTTTGGGTTTGGGTTTTTTTTTTGGTTTGTTTTGTTTTGTTTTGTTTTTTTTTGTTTCGGCAGCCTGGGCTGAAAANATTAATTCAGTTATTTGGATTTTAGAATTTAAAAGTCAAATATTTTAAGAAAAAAAATAATATTTAAGGAGGACTGTAAATGACTATTCACATCAGTCATGTTTTGTCTAAAAATGCATTGCTTCAAGAGAACTCGATAGGTCATCCACTTCTTATAAGATCTGGACCATTTGGGTTCTTGGTGTTTAGGACACCTTTTACCTTCAATGACAGGTTCTTAGTGTGAGAAATGGGTTTTTTTCTTTGTTTTTTTATGGCTTATTATTTTCTATTGTTTTAGTCGGTGATGTTGTGAGCGAATTCATACCACAGCAAACTCTAGCAACAACAACAAAACTCGCATGTTGCTGAGAGCTGTTAAAGCTTTTTTAAAGACTACTTCCTAGAGAGGCTAGTTATGGAGAGATTGCACTGGCTAATGCAATTTTGTGAGAAATTATATTGCAGGATTTTGGCAAAGAAAGTGCTTTGGACAGTAATTTGTTTTTCTGAAATAATGTCTTGCACTTGTAATAAAAGTAAGACGCGCTAATCTATTTTCTGAAATTTATTCCTTGAGAGCAAATGGAAGTCACAACTGTGCCTGTAGAGGAAGGATTTTGGCCGTTTATGTTACGATCTGAAGAAAACTCAAGTATAATCTACCAGCAGGAGGATGCTGTGACATGTTTTACACTGAACTTTTAATTTAATAAAAACAAGTGACTGCTAGGAGAAAATATATCTCTACTTGATATCATATAAATGTAAGAAGAGCTATATGAGACATTATAACGCTTGTTTTAGTAGACATGTGTTTGCACTTGTAGCTGTGGGTAGGATTTCAAAGATCCTTTTTTGGTAAATATAATCATGGAATAATCAAACCTCATTTCTTTATACTGGTTTCTAGCTAGGTACTTTTTTGTTTTGCTGTGTAGCTGTGATTATCCAATCCACACTGGTCTTCCTAGGAATTTCTTTTTGGTATCTCTATAGACTGGAATTTTGTGGATGAAAATTCAACGGTTTTTTTTTTTTCCAGTCACATTTAAGTGCACTGTTAAGTTTAAAATGGAATATAAAGAATTTTTACAGGATCTTTCATAGAAAGAGACACATACACTATATCATGTTGATGGTCTTCATACGTTTAGCTAGTTCTGCTAGTTTTGCACTGTATAATCACAATCCGACTACTTTGTTAGTGCAAGCCTGACATGTGAAAACTTGATATTTAACTTTATTTTATAAAGAAAACACTTTTAACATCCTGAGAAAATTTCAAAGTATTATCCTCAGTTTTGAATAGGACGGCAATTTACCACAAAAAAAAAAAAATCATGGTACAGAAACAGCAGTTTTGAACAAATAGTGTATTCTATGCTCATCCATCATAGTTTTCAGTTCCCTTCTGAATGGATTCAATCATTTTATTGAAAAGATATCCCACAAACCAAATGCTGTCCATGATTAATTCCTACATATGTTTCCTGTAAAAGGCTCTTTTCTTGTACTGTTGGCATGTTGTGCTGCTGGTCGCACAATTTCTCTGTGCATGGTCATACTTATGTATTAGTTTACTTTATGGTGATGTATTTTTGTTTTCAGATTTGCCTGATTCTTTTTCTCTTCTCCATTATTTGATGGTGCTAGTATGTTTCTCACTTGAGAGGGTGCCTTAGCAAATGTCACAAACATACACAGCACTAAAGAAATGGGAGATGAGTGTTATGTATTGACAAGTGGAATTGATTGATCTTCATAACAACAGCAAATTCTCTGGTGATATTTAAACTTGTTCTTTTCATTTGCAAAACCAAATTCTTTTTTTAGTTATTCCTAACATCAGCTCCTCTGTGGCAAAGCAACAAATAGAAGGAAGGACCAAGCAGGAACAAAACAGCACTGACAGCATTGTGCAGGGAATTAAAATCAGCCGAAATAGAAAGATTCTGTGATTCGTGTTAGGATACTGGTTGCAATACTGACTGACAATTGTTACCTGGCTTAGTGCCTGGATGGTTCTCGTTTTTTGTGTACAAGACACTGCACAGTGTGGGACCTGACAGAGGCGTGGTACAACCGTGGGCACAGAGGACCGAAGCAACTCTCACATCACAGCCATCTTGTACCACCTCTTCATGGTCCTCCAGCTTGCTCTCTCTCCCAAATATTGTCTTAACGTTAGAGCAAAGTTGGAAAAAAATTGTAAAGATATCCCTCTGGTGTATTTTTAGGTCTGCACACTTTTTGTTTTTTATTACATCTGCAATTACTGTGAAGTAAAAAAGGACCTTGGAAGGGTCATGCACCTATGAAACTGATAAAAAAAGTTCCATCTGGAGAAATAGTTCTTTGCCCCCTGGTGGTGAATTAATTTTGAAAAATATTACAAAACATTTTTAGGAAAATTTACTTGAAATTAAAAAGAAATACTAATTGCTTCATTGAATACAAGTAATAATAAACTACTAAGCAACACTTAATGTGTCAAACATAATTAGGAAAAATCCTATTATAAGCAAGCTTCATCAATCTTTGACAGTCACTTTAGAACAGAACAAAAATAGTTTGAAAACTATACGAGACCTTCAGGATTTCAAAATCATGTTTCTTACTTTGCTTTTTTGGGGAGAGTTAACACAGATGTCTTGAGAATGTAGTGTAGTCTTGAGAATCCCTGATTTCCAGTGTTCTTACTGGAAATGGACTATGGGAATTATATTCATCTGAACAGCATCTTTAGGTATGCCCCTCTTATTCTGGGAGACTAGAATAACAGTCCCTGGATGAAAATTTTAAAAGAGCTGTATGAATTTCTAAAAGTTGTCTAGAGGTTTTTAGCTTGTGTATGCTGAGCATCTCCATATGTGAACAGACTGCCAGGATGTCATTCTTAGAATAGTAATTACAAAATTGACATTGGAAGTCACCCACTTCCAATTTAAACCACAGATAATTTTGCAAGGTGTCAAGAATACATTGTTTAAAAAGATGGTATAAGCCTTCTAATCACCAATTTTGTTTTGTCTTTTAGTTCTTGTGTCTCCAAAACTTCTGCCAAAAAACAGTGCTTCCCCATGTTGATGTCCTTCTTCAAGAGAATACATGTTAAAATTTAATGACAGTCTATTGTCATGTCATGCAGCAAAACATTATACATTTATGCTGGAAAAGGCCATCTATAATGATCAGGGCTTTCATATGCTGGCTTTATACTATTAGAATATGCCTGATATTCTTAAGATGAACCCTCTTTTCCTATGCCACAGTCTGAGTCATCTTGTATAATAGTAATGTGTCTTCAGGTAGTTTTTCAGTTTGGAAAACAGCATCAAGGGTATGGCATGCTCAGCAGGCAGGGATTGTTTGGGTTTTGGCACTAACGATGTAACGTGAAGAAAAAAAAAAAGAGTAATGTAGCTAAAAGAGACGACTGAGCTGCCCAGACCAGGCACGAACGAGCTATTTCCTAAATAATATTCTTTCATGTCTGATGGACTGTAATAGCTTTCTGTTTTTAGCTCTGTTGGTTTTGCTTCTCTTTCCATTCCCACATTTCTTTCACATTACTTTGAGTTATGTCTGGCCTAAGGTATCAGCTGGTCTACACAAATGTCTTATTCCTTACCAGTCCTTCAGTGGGCAGGCTTGCTGTGAAGTGGTCCGGTCCCTCCTGCTGTTCCCACTGCCCCTCTGGATGTTACCTTCTCCCGGTCTCCACCGCATTCGTCTGTTTGGGTGGCTAAACGCTAAACTGCATTTGCAAAATGATCTGACTTTAGGGAAAAAAAACCTTAAAAAGGCACTAACCAGACCAGTTGCCCATCGGGAGGGAGCACTACAGGACTCCTCGGAGCGAGGCTTTTGCTTCCTCGCCGCTTTGGCAGGAGAACCTTCTCTTCCGGTGCGAGTCCTCAGACGTTCCCGCCAGCTGTGAAATAATTCCTCTCTCCGCTCTGCTCAGCTTCCCTGCTCGGGGAACAGCCTGCCTTCAGCTCTCCCACTGTAGTTGTACTACGGGATTCCAACGGGAAAGCCAGTTTAAATCCCGCCCGCTCTGGCCTCTCGTTGTTGCTCCCTCCTCGGGGTTCGCTGTCCCCTCGATTGTGCGAGTGCAGCTGTTTGTGGGTTGTGTTGTAAACGGGATCAGTGAAACACATCGGAGTGTTTCTGTGCGTGTGTGCGCGCAAGCAGCCTTTTTTTTGTTGTTGTTGTTTTTTGTTTCACCTGGATCGTTTCAGTCATTTGATTTATAACGTGGCCCTCGAAGAGGTGAATTCGCAGAGCGGAGGAGGCAGCGCGGACATGGGGACGAGCGCCGGGGCGGGGGGAGGGCGCAGGACACTGAGACCGGAGAACTCCTGCTACTGTCCAAACCATGCAACTAAACTGCGGGAACAGAAAACTGGGATAGGCTGCAGACCAGTCAGGCTCTTGAATTGCTGGAGATAAGGCTTTATCTTTCGGAAGAAAAGGGGTAGTCCCTTAATAGGCTCTTTCCCCTGGACGTCTGCTATTCATTTGAGACACCAAAATCGCAGGCTGCTTAGCTATTCAGAATATCATCGTGTGAATCCTACTGGGCTTGATTTACATGTTGGTCTTTCAGTGCTGTTAAAAACGCTAATAATAACTGGTTCATGCCTCGGGCCTTGGGTGCTACTGTCAATTAGTGTCAGAACAGACATTTATTTAAACAAATTATTTCTGTGCGTGTTTCTTTCCCTGACGCTTTGTAAAGTAGAACTTCGCGACCGAGCGGACCTGATTCAGTGACACCTGCCTGCGTGTGCAGACAAACGTGGGGCACAGAAAGAAAATGCCATCCTTGCCTTCATAGCTCTCCGTATTCTTAAATTAAAGGAGCTGTCCCAGCTGCAGAGAATACATACAGGATTAAAACCTTTCTCTGATCCTCTAGCAATTTAAATGTCATGTCTGAGTCACAGAAAAAAAATACTAATACCTCCCAACAGGAGCTGTTTTAGACAATGATGAAAAAGCCATGTGTAATCCTCTACCTTCCCCTCTACCTTTGTGTCAGAGTTCACAGTAGTGAGATTTTGATCGTCCTCACCAGTCACCCAACTCACCAGCAATTGCACTTGTCACTGGGAATTTCTCACGTATATTGTTGCAGGCTCATAGCGAAGCCAAGCACTGCTGAATTTGATTATGTTTGTTTTATATTTTAACTCTTTGAGGGCAGGAGAGAGAACTGAATTATAATTCGATTTATTTTATCTTGGGGAAGCCTAGTGTGACTTGAATTAATTGAAGTTTTGGAGAAGGGGGAAGGGATCTAATGACACACCTTCATGAAGAAGAAAACAGAAGAATGAGAAAATAATATGTCATTATAGTGGTGGTGCTGATAGCTTTTTAGTAGCAGTTTTAGCATTTTCTTTCCAAAATTTCAGTATTTATGCTTGGAGTACAAACAATTTTAATGGAAACATCTAAACTAATCTCATAGTCTGGAAATTTAAAAAAATCTTTTTTAGAAATGTTCCATGCAGTATTAGGCCATCTGTTCTAGTGTTTTAAGGCACGGAATAAAAATGAATATTAAAATGTCTCATCTTGTTAAAACCAATTGGGATAATTTAACAACGCTGACTTAAATGTAAGAAATCAATTAAATAGATATTTTAAAGAATCATAATCCCATTATTATTAGTGCATTTTTTCCCCTATTATTCTTTCTGTATTCACATTCCTCTTGACTGAAAGAAACCATAATTCTTCTGAAGAATTTTGAGGAATTTCTTTCAAAATAGCTATCTTCTGCCATGTTCTCAGAAGGACTGACGTCACAAGCCACCTGCAATTGGTCAGTGTTAGGACAGCTTTTCCTAGTCTCAGTGGAATAGAATAAATTATCTACTTTTATCAGTTTTTTGAAGGCTGTATTAACAGTTTCAGCAAGAGCAGCCAGAGGTAGATTTTGAAAGGGGTAATTTTTCATAACATATTCCAAATGGTGAAAAATAAGATCAAAATAAAAAATGCTTGTCTTCAAGGTTGATCATTGCATTAGATCAACTTAACTAAGGAGGCTTAGAAGCTAATGAAGCAAGAGGAAGTAGACATGGAAAATACAGCCAAACAAAGCAGATGATAAATCAACTAGCCCATGACTTTCTCTATACTTTGTCATTCTCTATAAAAGCATTATTTTTTTGTCTTTGTGATCAAGTGGGAGGAACATTCTTTAAGACAATCAGAATGAACAGTTAAGTGCTCCTTTTTGAGAAGGGTGAATTAAAGGAGGTCTACATAAGACTGCTGGCTAAACTATAATTTCCTGGCAAATGGGTTGAGGTGTCTTTTCGGAAAGCAGAGCCGGAGGCAGAATTGTGATCCTAAAAGCCCAGTGGGCATGCATATGGGATATGGAAACATGAGTTTAAATATCAATCTAATTAATATTTAAATAGTTTATACAAAAGGGAACAGTTTCAATAGAAGAGAATACCTAAGACTACTCTATACTTTATGAGTTGGAAAATTGATAATGGTTATGTTGGTTGAAGTCCTTACTCTGAATTAATCAGAGTGTATATTAAAGCCACATCTTGGAATTCCCATGGAGTATCCAAAGCAGTGCTCTGCTTTACAGTGACTCTGTAAATGGTGCTCAGCTTCTCTTAGGTGAATTCAGGTGCAGATAAGATTAGCATTTGGGATTTATTTTTTTACATTGTAAAAACTACTTTCTGAACTTAATGTAGTTCATGGATAGTTTTGGGATGAGTGAATCTGTCTTTTCTTAAAGAGAAGATTTACACAGTGAGTTATTAACCAAGCCTAGCTACGATGGAAATGAAACAGATGAGGTGTGCCAAGGAGTCTGACTGTGCCAGGGAAAAGTGATTTAATGCCGATAATTCGTATTGTTCAGCCATTAAATTTTCATCCAATTTCTCATCTAGCGTTCAGTGCAAAACATTTCACATTAATTTAAGCAAGGGAAAGACGAAAGGTGTGAGGAAAACAGCTGAAAAATCGGGTTGATACAATACGCTGGAGTGATTTTAGGGTAAAACAGGCCACAACAATCAGACCCGCCCTTAAAGAGTTAATAAAGACAGAAAATCGAAAGACGATTTAGAGCGCGGGGGTCCCGCAGCCCCACGGCCGCCGGGATCCCACGGGCACCGCGGGAGCGGCGTCGGCCCCGCCGCTCGGTGCCCAG
>WEIV01023715.1:95545-109013 GCA_013390005.1 Calyptomena viridis
TGGAGGAGACCCCATGAGGAAGCAGGGGTAGGACTCTCTCTCAGAGGATGGTGCTGACAACGCCAAGGTCGTGGGTTCAATCCCTGTACAGGCCACTCTGCCAGGCTCCTGCTCCAGACATGGACATCCCACGAAGTCACGGCCTCTTTCCGGCATACATCTGCTCCGGCGTAGGGTCCTCCAGTCCTCCACAGACTGCAGATCAATCTCTGCTCCCTATGGTCCCCCATGGGCTGCAGGGGACACAACCCGCTTCACCATGGCAGCACCACGGGTTGCAGGGGCCCCATTCCGGTGCTTAAGGCGTCTGCTCCCCCTCCTCTTCCACTGACCTTGGTGTTAATCACAACTTCTCACTCTGCTCTTCTCTAAGTGCCCATGTTTGTCTGCCTGTACCTTTTTTTTTCTCCTTAAATATGTTATCACAGAGGCGTTTCCATAACTCCTCATTGGCCTGGCCTTGGCCAGCGGTGGATCCAGCCTGGAGCTGACTGACATTGGCTCTGCTGGAAATGGAGAAACTTCCAGCAGCTTCTCAAAGAAGCCTCCCCATAGGCCCCCCTGCTAACAGAAAACCTGGCCACTAAAAACCACCACACCCTGTTACCTGAGAATGAGAACACACAAATGTAATGTAAATTTCTTGGAAAAATTCTAGGAAGATCTGGGGAACTATGAGCTTGTATGGTGGGCACATGAATTGGTCAAGTTAATTTTATCATCTTTTAAAGCTTTCAGTAGCTAATATCTGTATGAATATGATTCTCTCTGGATGAATCAACTTGGCATCAGTTGAATCTGTGGATTCATTCCCAAAATATGCATTTAATTATTGTTAATATGGCTTCAGGAGAATTACCTGCTCCTCAACACCTTTTGACTTGCAGCAAGAAAGGCACTACAGGCCTCTGAATGTCTTTTGAAACTTTGTGATACGGTTCTTGGATACAAGAAATTTTTAGCAAATGTTGTTTGTGCAGATGTGTTAAAATTCATGAGCTGTGTTGCTGGAATTGGCCTACATGGAGCACCATGTCAGTTAGGACCAAGGAATATCTGATAAGGCTTTGGCTTCCTCTCAGAATCAGATCAGGGAACGGGTTGATACTGAAAGTTCTGATAAGCCTGTGCAGCGTATGGAAGCAAATACAGAAAGTTTCTCTGAGCACCCTTTGTGACAGTACAAAAGGCCCTGGCAGCTCAGATTCATGAGGGAGGATTAACACGAGTGGGACTTGCTGGCCAACAGCAAGCTGGATAAGTATATAAACCCTGAAAAACGTTGAGAGGGGTATTTTTTCAGTATTGGCTTATGCCTTCCTTGTGGCACAATATTTATTTTGAAGCAGGCTCTAATCTGTTTGTGTGGCTTTTATTGTTGAAGACTAAGGGTGTTGTGTCTGTGTTATTGTGAGATGATGCTGCAGCACAAAGTCAGAACTGCACGTAGAGAATCTGGTTTTGGTCTGACGGCGTGTGAGATGTTGCTATGTTAGCAACTCCAAGAAAGTGCAACACAGGAAAACCAAAGAGTTGGATTTCTTTGGCTGTGGGAAGCCACAACCTCTCTAGATGAGCTGGATGTATTGTGCTTGCAGACTCTTTCAAGAACACTGGAACAGAGGAGCTGTTGTGTCCTGTGTCAAGTAGCAGGATCTAAGGAGGTTGTGTTTGTAGAACGCAACGTTTGGTGCTGAGGAATTGGTGTCCATGCGGTTTGCATTTCAGGTTTTTTTTGGTTGTTGAACTAGTTCCAGGCTGTCTGCATGGACTAAGTGCACGTTTATATTGAAGCATGGTGTTTGTGCTCCTGATTTCACATCTTATAGTTCAGTTCTGTCCCAAAGGAATCCTGTTCATCCACTCTGGAACTGTTTCATGATATGCAGAAAGTGGGTACAATAACAAAGTTTGCTTTACATGTGCAGTACTGGGATGCACTAAAATAAATGAGGTAGATGCACCTTTAAGACTGTAGTTTATAGTGAATGGCTGATGCTGAATTTTACCTCTTGGCATTGCCCTGTAAGAACCTTACCAGGAATGGAACACCACAACAAATTGCATGGCTTTTATGGTATTGTGAAGTGTTACTGGAGACTGAAGGAAACTCTCAGTAATAGGGTTTGCGTGATCTGTTTTATGCAAGTGCATTGACTGATAATATATCTCACTGCAGTTCTAGAGAACTCTAGGTGAATTCGTGTGTTATGTAAGTAAAGTTCTTGGATGTAGGTTTGGTAACCTATTTTTCAGAAAGGATGGCAATCTCTGAAATTGTCACTGTTGTAATCTGGCACTTCTGTAGTTCTGGCTTTGAATGGGTTACTGTCCAGAAAAAAACTCCAGATATTTTTCCACGGAACTTGTGGGGAACTTTGAGTACACAGTTCTTCCCTCAAGTGGGAAGAAGCATGTGAAGGAGAGCTGTATCTGTTCAAGGAATACTCTCAAATCTTCATGAAGAACAGCCTTCCTGTACTTGTACAGGTCTGTCTTCCCTGTCAGGAAAGGTGCACGGAAGTAGGGTAAGGAAGGGAAAGTAAGGAGGGATGGCCCAGAAACTCAGCAGTTTGTTTGTTCTTTCCAATGACAAGCTGGATCACACTCCTTAGACATATTTTGGTTGCTCTTCTAACACTTCAGACTGTTCTCCTCCCTGCTGCTTTTTAAGGTTAATGTATGTGGGTGCAGTGTTACTAAAATCGTGGAGTGTTCATCATCTCCAGATCTAGGTTGGTGATAGTGCTTCAGTCTTCCAAGCTTTGGAAGTATTTGATCGAGTGAGGCACAGCTTCACACACATGCAGTTACAACATCACTTTTTCAGGTGGTTGTGTCAAAACTGTGAGTTGTAGGCTATTCTTGCTTTGTAAGCTTATTTTGTCTTTCCTGACAAATAGAGTATTCACTGGGACCCTCAAAAGTCTTGTGCTGTGAAATGACATGGAGCCATGTAGCAGCTTTGTGTTTCAGTTGCTAATTTTTGAGGAAGCAAGTGTTTTGCTAGTGATTGAACATCATGTGTGATAGTCTCAGCCTGTTTCAAGATTGTTTTCTGTTTCTTGTTCAAAATATACATTAAGGAGGTTTAATTTGTAAGGCATTAGATGTTAATGCACTGTCAATTTCAACATCAGAGGTCTCAGTTGGAAAGATGAAATGTTTCAATTTTCTTGTGTCAAACTTTCAAAAATAATTAACTTCTGTAATATACAACTAGGTGATAGCAGTAGCAGACCTTTATTCAAACAGTGAGGGATTTTAGTAATTCCTGAAACTTAATTTCTTTTAAACCCACAAATGCACTGTCAACATTGAGGCACTAATAGTCCATTGCACCAGTTCGAACAAAAATAACGTTACAAAATCCATTTTTTTTCCTAGTGGCTTTAGCTGCAAACTCAGTTCATTTCATAAAAGTAATTGTGTGTTTTTTCTCAGTATGCTATTGCAACACAATTCTGCATCCCTTCATGATTTAAAACTTCCTGGTTGAGTCATACAGGGAACTGGGATTTCCAGCAGTTCTCAAAACTATGCTTTTCCTAACAGATATGAATTATTAAAATTGTGTGAAGTCATTGTCAGGGTTATTCACTTGGATCCTGTAGAGCAAAGTTGTTCCAAACTGTGGAGTAGTTTGATTTCTCGCAATTTAGTTTAATTGCATACCATAGAGAAGCACTAATGATAACTGCTCAGTCTGTAACTGAGGATGGTGCAGGATATGGGGTTTTGTGAGCTTTGGTTTTGCCTTTTTTAACAGTGCTGAACTTCCAAGTAAACTGCTGGTAGATAACGTATTCTGTAAGTGCCCTGCCCTGGTGTTTTTGTTCGCTGTTCTTGCATATAAAAATGATCGAAACCTCTAGACATGTAAAGCTTGCATTTCCCATAAAAATAGGTTTTCTGTATTGTTGCCTATTAAATTTCTGCTTGGAAGTTTTCCAAGAAAATCCAGGGTTTTTTTTTCTTTCATTGTTGTCACCTTTCTTTAAGACACAAAAGTGTTTCAGAATATATCAATTTAAGTAGTTTTAAAGGCATTTACTCTTAACTTTCCCTGACAATTTATTCATATAACACTTTCCTGATTTCTTTCAGGTTCTTTTTTTTCTTGCTGTGTAGAAGGACATATAGCAATAGGAAACTACTATGTTTGGGAACCCAGGGGAACTAACAGTATGCAAAGTGCAGTGAAAAGGATAAAACAATTGGTCTTGAACTTTTTTCCTTCTGTCTGCAGCTGCAATAATGTGTCAGCTTTTTCTCTCTCTATTCTTGCTTCATTAATCCTTTAAGGATGTATCCATGATAGCTTGATTTTCAAACTGCAGAAATAAAAACGGGCTCTTTTTTTTTTTCCTTACAAGTTCTGTGTTTGGCCTGTAATTCATTGAAGGGAGTGACCCATTTCTTGGTGAGGAATGGTAGGTAACGGGTGCTGGTGGCTTACACAACCCCTGTACGTTTTGTGCTTGTTCCTTTGCTGAAGTTCTGTGTATGCCGGTGGTGGTGTCTAAAACAAATACATAATTGATCTAATGTGGAGTTTTGGAAACAACTTCCAGTGGCCTTTTACTACTTGATTGCTATGGATTGTGGTCAGATGTTTGTCTGTTCAGTTGTGTGAAGAAAAATCTTAGAGACAGCCTTGCTGTCTTCTGGTGAATTATAAACCTTTTATGTTCCATCCAGAGTAATTTTACAATTAAGGTTAACACAGTTTTCTAATCACATCTGGAGAAAACTGTAGCTTTAAGGGAGATGTTTGGAGGTATCTATTGTGCTATTTTAACTTTAAGTATGTGATAAAATTTACAAAATAAAATGAAAATTCAGCATATAAAATGATTCTTAGTTGGGTTGGTGCTTGTTGTGTTCTCAGCAGAGATGGGAACAAAGAGCCTGTGGTGCTGTTGAGCGGCTGAGCCAGTAAGAATGAGAGTATAAGTGACAACAAAGGTTTTTTCATCTCTAAGAATGGGTCTGATATACATTAATTTCCTTCTTTTATTAATTTTAATATCTTAAATGTTTTGGTTTTCCACAGGATCCTAGTGGGCTAACAAAATCCATGCAACATATGAAAACCTGCAGTTTTGCTTTTGATTTGCTTGCCAGCGTGTGGGATTTTGCTTGGCAAGATGTTGTGCAGATTAGAAATTTACTTCTCTCATTTTTTAGTTTTTTTTCCCCTGCAGTCTGAAATTGTTGGTTTTCCTTAAATTATGTGGAGGAAATTGCATTTCTGGGTTTCTTTTGCTTATTGTTGGTTTGCCTGTCAGCCTTGTTTGGATGTTACTACTCTGTATAAAAATGATTTGTAAACAGTTTTCTGTATGTGGCAATGTGTTGTACACATGGTCTGTGTTACAGCTGTGCAAACGGTAACGCAGTTAAAAGCAGGATTGTGTCTTACTGGGCCCTCAGATGAGGGATTGCTTAAGTACACATTTCTTAAACGACTTGGTTTGCAAGCCTTACAAACGATTCTTGATGTCAAAGGAGCAGTAGGATGAGAAGTAAAGAAAATTCATAAGCAGTCTCTGATAGATCAGAAATTCTTCCTTCTCAGCATTAATCTGAAAAATTTGTGGAGAAAACCAGAAGATACATAGGAGCTGTTGAAAGAAAGTCACTGCAATCTTTTTTCTGACTGGAGAAGGAAGAACTAGAGGAGTACTTGCCATGTAGGCTGTAATTCTGAAATCTGCTGTTTCCAACACTAAAGTACTTTTGTTTTTGAAGGAACCATTCAATCCTGATGAGGATACAAGAAATCTGTGAAATAGCCTTACTGCACAGATTTGGAGTGAACTGCTTCCCGTTTATTGGGCAATAATTGCTTTTACCCCTGAAAATACGGCAAATAATTTTTTAGTTTAGATTGATCAGTGTTTTATTAATTTGCAAACTGATTTAGTCTAGCTTTTATATTAATAATCACTGTTTCATAGTCGGTGATTCCTCTAGTGTTCTTCTATGGGATATAAATACTGTGATGGGAGAGTAGAAGAGATACATGCCATTTAACTTTGTGACAGTTTACAGTCATTATTAATTGCTCTACTGGAGGTTGTGTCTAATAGTGGTTGCTACAATGTTACAGTAGAAAAAAGTCTGTAAAATTTCATCCTATATGGAAACCTCTTCCCATTTCCTATGAAGAATTATTAATAATCTTATTCAATTCAGACATTTGTTTCAGCAGATTAAAAATTCAAAATAAATTTGTTTTCCGGCCTGAGTTCACCTATCTGTTGAATAAAAAGTATTTTTTCTATAAATTTGTAACCTGTGTGGGTTGTAGTTTCTGTTCCACTGAATGTTTTTCTATTTCTGCTTCAGTAGCTTTTACATACTACAAGCTAATCTGGCAGCATTCAAAACAAAATATTTAATTCTAATGTTGGATTGTGTCTATAGAATACTGTTGAAAATAGTATTTCAAAGTAGTTGAAATACAGGTTGAGGGGATCAGCCAGTTGGTTGTTTCTTACTATTTACAATGGTGAAAGAATGAACCTTTTCTGTACATAAGTTATGTACTGTATTTAAAAATTAGGTATAGATGACTTATATTCATCAGCAGTTACATAGTACAGAGTTTCTATGCTGGAGGGCATCAGTAATACATTTAGTAAATAATTTTGGTCTTTGTCTTAACTAGAAAGCAAGTTTGTTGTTTTTTTTAAAATAAATAAGAATAAATAAATGTCTGCTGGACAGATGGCAACTAACCTCTCAATGAGTTACTGACTTACTAATTTCATCAATCTGGATGACTTAGGCCTTTCATGCATTTATACTTATGCATTTGTATGTAAGAAAGGTTATGATCTGTAGGCACTGTAATTTTCTGGTGGAGGTGCAAACTGCTGGTTAGTGAATTTAGATTTAAGGACAATAGCTAAAGCAGATCAGCAACTTACTGGTTTTCAGCACCCTGTGATTCACTGGTTGAAAGTCACTGTCTGCGTATAGTGAGATACTCTTTTGAATGCTGTCTCTGTGCAGCGAGATGTTCTTTTGGTCACTGGAAATACCTCCTTCTGTTCTTTTAAAATTTTTGTCTTTTCCCCAGTGGTGTCATGCCCTATGGCTTCTAAAGAGGATTTATTTTTTGTATAAACTTAATCACTTAAGAAATCTGAATTTGCAATTCAGAATACTAAACACCCTTGCCTTGTCTTCATTGCAAATGTTTAATGATAGTCTACTATAACATCTCAGGCAATGCATCCCCGTGCCTGTGAGGGCCTGTTTCCATTCCCTGGTCGTCTTGGTCTCCATTTAGGGCATGGTTCTGTGTCATCCATAAGCTCCTTGGATGCCTTCAGGGAGTGCTGGATGCTGTCCATGTGTTCTGTCTGATTTCCTTTTTCATTAATTGTGTACTTGTATATAACCCTTGCACTTCTTTCTTAAATAAAACCAATGAAACCGGTGTCAATAGATGGTGTCACTTGGGACCACGTGGGAACCTGATGGTGTTTTGCAGTTGGTTTGCCCCCTGTACCCCTCAGCCTCCACAGTTTTTGATCAGCAGTGTTCAAAGGTGCATTCCTGGTGGTACCTTTCAGCCTGGTGCTGTATGGTGGGTTTGTGGAACTGTCAGCAGTGTGTCTTGGATCACACAGTGATTATAATTGTCAGCTGCAAGCCCTGCTCTGTGTAGGCAGGGGGTAGTTAAAGGCAACAGTCTCACCTCTGCTGAATCTTCTCTCAGATTTTGCCAGATCACTTGGTTTGGCATTCCCTTGCTAGAGTCATATCTACCCAAAACAGGTGATGTCACCTATGAATTGTGAGATTCCACTGCATGTTTGGCTCTTCAGGTTGTCGTTGAAAATGCTGAGTGACGCCAGTCCCAGCACCAATCCTCCAGCAGGAGACCTTTCATCTGCCTATTCTCTGCCTTGAAAACTGGCCATTAAACTTTGCTTCTTGTATCCTGCTCCTTAAATTTCTATTTGTAATACTATTTCCTTTCACCTTGTGGCAAGTTAGTCTCTTTGATAGCCTTACTGTGGAACCTTGTCAAAAGCTCTTCCAAAACTGGACTGTACTGGGTGTGCTGGATCTCCTCTCTGTCCTTGCTGATGCACTCTAGTGCCGCAGCTGCGTTGATGAGGCAGGTTTTCTCTCTTCAGAAGTCCTGCAACATTTTTTCCAATAGTCCTTGTTTATCCCTGTCTGCAGTGACTATTTTTATAGCACCTGCTGCCTTTAGTAAGGATGAATGACAAACCCTCTGGTCTGTAATTCCCATAACCATTGATGGTTTGGATTGTTTGGGTTTTTTTTTTCCGAATGTGTGTATGGCAGGCTGCCAGGTCCATGGTGGCAGTTTTTTGCAGTACTGGGTACTTCCTCACCTGCAAGCCTGCAGCTTTGTATTTAAATTTCATTCAGCAGTCTCAGGTGAAAGCTGTGGTCCTCGTGACTTCTTAGCGTCTAATTTGTCTCTTTGGAGTAATATGTCTATATATTTATTTCAAGTTCAATTAGCTTCTCTTGACCTGTCTACTGCAAAGAACATGTTGGTGTGGGAATCTCTTGAACATTCAAACAGGAGGATTCATTAAATAAATTATTAAATTGCTTGGCTGTAGCTTTGTTGCTGAATGAAGCTTTTCATAGTTTTGTCATCAAGGAGTCTTGGGGCATCCCTGTTTTGATTACATTTAAAGAAACAAAGTATGGCCGTATCTTATAGGCCACATATTCCTGAGCATGAGCAGAAGTGTTGCCCTGACTGGCTGTGACCTTTTTCCCCTTGGTTGGACAGGAGAGCCTGGCCTCAGGTCGTTGGACAACTAATATAAACAATATAGTCTGATATATATATCTGTAACTGCGCAAGAAGAAGAGGAGACATGTTCTGACTTTCTTAGAGGGCACACATGTTGAGAGCAGACCCTCTGCCTGGTCAGACACCTGGCCAGAGAGAGCCTTGTGTCCAGGGTTCTCCAGGCAGTCTGCCTGGGGAAGCCCTGGATGCAGAGTCTGCTGGTAGGTATTAGAGCTCTTGCTGCTGCTTAGATGCCTTAGTTCTCTCTGCATAGATATTAGCCTTCTTATAGATAAATAAAGCTTCTGAACATTTCTTGGAGTCTACCCTCTCGTCGTTATGCCCCCTGAGCCGGCTAACAACTCTAATAAAGGGGCTTGAAAATCAAATAAATCGCAACTCTAGTTTGCCTGCACAAATACTAAAGTCCTTGGTAACATGTTGGAAACAAGTAGTCATCATGTTTTTTTAGCTATGCATTCCATGAATTCTAATGAAACTGGCACAAAAATCCACCATGTTGCTCTTGTAGTTATTGACCATTAGAGGGAAGAATAGCTGCTGTTAGGCAGTTTTCCTGTTTGATTAACTGCTCCACATGAATGATTAAGCACATTTTCATAGGAACTCAGGCCTTTAACTGAGGTATCTGGAGGGAGTTCAGAAATATATCATCTACTTCTGGTCACTTTGCTTTAGTAACTGGCCTTAACTCTGTAACATCAGTCTTGAAGAGTAGTTCTCTTTTCAGAAGGTAATATGGAGGGCTTTGGTTTGTATTACTACTTGAGTTAAGACTCAAGCAGGGGTATTCCTTTATACCATAATAATTCTCTGGATTTATTAATTCTGCAGCAGGGTTCTTACTGTGATGACGAGACACTTAAGTGTCTTGTTTTGGAAAAAATGAGATGATTTTATTCCAGTTATTCTAATTTGAATGACACCACATACAAGCTATGCCTTTGCCCATTCTTACCAGTTTAAGCAAGATTTTGGTATTGCATTGTTTGTTATATAAATCATAGTGAAAACTTAAATTTTTGTGTTTTCTATCAAATGCTAACACTGTGAGGAGAAACATGACAGGGTTTTATGAAATACCCTCATTTCTAGAAGTTTTTAAATGGTAGAAACTTGCTGAGAAATTTTGCAGCAGAGAACTTGTTTGAAATACAGGAACTAAAAAATGGATATAGTAAAAAGTTGCATTAGATAAAATGTATTGAATGTCAAGGTGTTGGTACAGTTCTTTATTGTACAATCAATTTTCTTTTTCTTCTAAATAAGGTTGATCTGTTTATTGTTCTGGGATATGATAGTACCTCAAAGTATGAGTATCTAAAATAATTGAATACCATCTCTAATTCTATGTGTTGCTTCAATGCTGTGTGTGTGCCTTGACTATCGAGAAAGGTGAATTTAGAGTAGACTGTACTCATTGCTAACATCTGAAGTGATTCATTGGGAAGTCAAGTTTGAGAACACAAACACTATCTAGAAAAAAGTGTGGGGTAATAAAAGACTAAATCACACTGTGTTTTCTGGGAAGTCTGACTTTGTAGGTACAATGTGTTGGGTGCAGAGCACAAGTCAACAGTTTCATAGGAGAAGTAGTGATGGTAAATATTTCCTATTTTGAGCTCCTTTAACAATTGGAACTGGGATTGTCCCTAAAAGGCTCCAATTTGTCATAGCAAATTGTGATATATATAGTTGTAATTAAAATAATTTAGTTTGCAGCTAATTTTTATCATACATAACTTAGCTTCATCTTGATTTTTGGCTAAAACCATAATGTTTATTTCTATCAGTCTCTGAAGATATATGTTTGAATAGACTGCATTTAAATCCAATATGTTTAGGTAGTACTACATTGTCCAACAAAAGGGGTAGAGTTGGAGAGAAACGTACTCCAAGTAAAAAAACTTAAGTCTTGATAATACACTTCCTATTTTAAATCATGATGTTTAAAAATTTTCAGTACAAAACATTTGTTTGCAATTCATTTTGTAGTATCTGAAGTCTAAAAAGTAAATTGGGACACCTGTTTAAAAAGAGATCTTGCCTAGGTTGCAGTTGTGCAATGCATAATGTTGACTTCTAGATGGGTTTATGAATATGAACACTGCTTAACACTGAATATGTATATGTGTATTTTCTTTCTAAGACATAATTCCATTTATCTTACGTGTGTTTGGCTTCCTTGAAGTTCCGATTTTTACCACACACACAAAAAAATTAAAAGAGAAAACCCAACTGGTATTTAGACAGCTGTTAATAGGGGCATGGCATCTGCTTAAATTTCTGACCTAAAGGAAGCAGAAGGCTGTAAAATGTGTTTGTTCACTTCTGGAATATGTAAGATGCATTCATGTAGCTTCTGTGCTCTTTTCTAACAGATTAACTCCAAGACACTGTCATTGAATTAACGGTATCCCATTATTATCAGGGTATTGGTTATCCTGTCTGCTGTCATGAGATATGAGAGCCTTACATGACAGATGGTTAGACGTGATCGGATTGATGCTGTGGCCAGCAAAGACAGTACTGCACTAGGTTGTTTTCAGAAATTGATTTCTCAGTCAAGACAGAATTGTATCTTGATCAGGTATTCAATATTTTGCAATTCAGCTAAGACAAATATACAAACTATTTCCCATTCCAGCTGCAGCTGTAGAACTTGCTGTTATCATGAAGCCCAACACCCACCTCCCCAAGCTTACATGAGAGTTGCTTGTGGAGTCTCAGACTGTTTTGACTGCAAGCCTGAAAGGAGTACGTATATTGTAGTCACTGCCATTCTTCACCTAAGTGGCAGATTCACAGGACAAGTTGGTAAGATGATTATTTTGATGGTTCTTAAGAGTAGCTTGCTCAGAGGTGCCTTTTGGACTCTCCAGTGGCAGGGAGTGGGTGGATAAAAAAATCGCACACAAAAAAATCAGTGTCACCTCCCTGCCCAAAAAGTATCTATTAATGGACTTAGGAATAAAGGTAAGAATGCGTAAAAGGATGGTATCTGATGTAAGTTCTCAAAGCCGGAAAATAACAAACTCCCATGGTGAAAATCTGGCCTTTTGTCCAGTTATATAGTGAAACCAATATGCCACTTAAAAAGAGTTGGTTTGAAACCTGAAGTGGTGGGCAAAAGAAAAAGTAAAGACTCCCTGAAGGACATTATTCTTAAAGTATGTAAGCAATCAAAATATGAGAAAATCCAGTGTATTGTGAAATGTGGGAATTAACAGATCTCTCCCCTGCCCCTGTTTACTGTTATAGGGTATTTTTGTTGTTGGCTGGGGGTTTTTTTGGGGGGGAGGGAAATGTCTGTTTGGTTAGGGGGTTTTTAGGTGGGTTTTTTTTGTGTGTGGTTTGGTTTTTTGTTATTTTGTCTTTTTGATGGTTTGCTGTTTGGGTTTTTTTGTGTGACTAAATTAATACACAAGTTACTGATTTTTTTGCTAGACTATACTAAAATAAGTTGAGATAATTCTTTAGTCTGGAAAATGCTTTTCTTGTGACTCTCAACCCTGTGTTTGTGCTCTAGTGTCAACTATGGGAGTCAATAGTAACCAATTCATACACTGGCAGTAGGCACCTTGAAAACGACTTGTTTTCTCAAGGGTCTGTCTTTCAGTGGCTTGGTTAAGGAAAAACATTGTTGCAAGAGGTGAAAAAATACTCTAGATGAGTTATACTAGTGTAAAACCTATCTCTTAGTCAAGTGAAACACTGTGGGATAGTACTTTGTGAGTCTCAACATGCTGGCAAGAGGAAAAAGAGCAGGAGAATCCAGTGAGCCACAGTGTGCTTGGAATAGCAGACTACTCCAGGGAAGCTTCTTATGGCCACTCTTGCTGATTGCCTAACAGGCTTGAGGTCTTCTGTATTAAATTTTTAAGGTAAATACTGAATTGGTGATTTTAGCAGTAATTACTGCATATGCCTCGATATAAATGTTTTAAAATTGTGTTTTGTTTCAAGCACAAGTCATGTGGAAAACGCACTACAGCTGGTAAGGTAGCCCAAGGAAAAGAGCCCATCTCCAACAGATTCATTGCTGCTCTTTTGATGATGTTTTAAGTTGTATCTTGCTTATTATGCTGTCCTTCAGTTTCTGTGTAGGTTGAACATTTGGTGTTATTTGGATAAAATATGAAAGCCTACCCTATTTTCTGAAAAAAGCCTGGTCCAGACAAAGTTTTGGATGGTTGATCTTCAGTTACTAGGCCATAGCCTTCCTTCTGGAGTCCCAGTGGTAGTCCCATTTTGACAAAGGAGAGCAAAGGCAGATTTCCTTCCAGCTAGTACTAGAATAAACACCTGTGGCCCCAAAATGGCAGCTGGTGCCTCCTGTAGACTTCCTGCATATTTTGTTTTGGTTGTGCTTTGTTCTTTTCTTTACCCAGAAAAGATGCAAACTAATACTCAAAATGAATGGCATACACTGACTTTATTTTTTCTTCAGTCTCCTAGTTTCTGTCTAGACTTCATAGCAGATCTGTTCAGATTTGCCTACCAGGGCTTCATTTTCTAGATTAGTATTTGGCAACAGGTTTACTGCTGCCATTGGCTCTCCGACCATTCTTCCCCTCCCCCCAACAAAATCCCTGTCTTCAAACTGTCAATCTTAGAACCATGATGGAGAACGAGAAAGTTACATAA
>WEIV01023715.1:110678-128244 GCA_013390005.1 Calyptomena viridis
TAGGTAAGTGCTCAGCCAGTACTTACACACAACAGATTTGTCTGTGGAGTGGTAGACACAGGATTTGATAGACATAGTTCAATAGTTCTTTCTTTACCAATGAAGTAATGATAAGGCATATAATATCTCTGCTATAGAAACTGGATTTTTTCCTGTTCATTTAATCTGATAACTAGTCCTTTTACTGTTTTTAAATTTCTGTAACGGAAGTCGAATTCTTAAGTTCCATTGCCTGTGTGGGTCACTGTTCTGCATAACAGGACAGCTCCAAGAAGTCTTTTGTCTTCTGCTGTGGACAAAATACCCAATTGAAGTAAGTGCTGAAAAGAAAATACAGTGAAATAAGACTCTGTGCATGGAAGAGAAGATAGAAACAGTTAATGCAATTTCACTGTGTGTGTGCTCTAGGAGATTTATTTTAGTGGTATTCCTAGTCATGGCAGAGACCCTGTGGGATTTCTGTAACTCATAGCACTGTATGTGGGAGTGTTGGGCAACCGTGGGAATAGTAGTACCATAAGTCACTGAGGGGTTGAAATGGAAGTAATCAAGGTCTTGCAGCCTGGCTCTATTCTGCTGTTACTTTATTAGTTCTTTTTCCTATTTATTTGATCTAGACAAACCCTCCCAGTTTCTTGGTGTGTTGTGTGCTTGTTTCCCAGTAGGTCACTTGAGATTGTAGAGCATTGGGACTTCTCCTGACATAACAAATGTCCACAGTTGATTACAGCTGTGGAGCACAAAGGGAGACACTGACATAGCTGCATACTTGCTGCATTACACGCTGCGAAGAGATGGGCTGCTATTTCACCTTTTCTTTTGAGATACTGCCAGTAGGCAACACCACATCTGAGGAGATGTTTGTGCTGTCCCTTCTAGTAATATTATGGAATTCCTCCTAATTGCCAAATTAAGTATTTTTGAAGTGTAAAGCAGTATGTATACTGTTGCTTAAAGATTCTTTTATTGTGATGCCTTTTTTTTTCCTAAATATAATGTTGGGAAATATGGATGTAGATTTTTATTCTGTGAAATTTCAAGTAAAAATGAACTTTACAAAAGAGATTTGAAACCATTGCTGGATTTGTGTGAGGCATTGTAGTGCTCTGGAGTAGATGTACTCCAGTAGGTAGTAGACAGATGACAGTAGATATACTCAGAGCACTTCAATGGAAAGAACCATAAAGATTTTCAGTATTCAGTAATTATGGTTATCTCTGTACTATACTGATCATTTAATCTGTTTATTGAGATTTTACATTTTTAAGTTCAGTTTAGGTTTCTTACCACTTGATGGCAGTGAAGGAGCTAGTGTTGCCAGGCAAAGGTTCAGGGCAAGAACCCATTATGAATAACAAAAGAGGAGGTACAAAGGAAGCCTCTGACATTTAATATTGTTCACATTTCTAGGTGATATTACATATACCACAAATGACAGTAGAGGAAGAAAAGCCTCTAGATGGAGCTTCAGTACTTCCAGTGTGGGACAGATTTCTTACACTCAAGTGGTTTGCTCCTATTTATAATAATTATTTCAAACAACAACTTTCCCATTTAGACCTGGAATGATACCAGACATAATCAATAAGTAATATCAGTGCTTCTCCTATTATATACGTACTTGAAGAGTGTGCAATTCTGACGTTTTTCTCATACCTTCCACTCCAATCCTACAACCTCTCAGCATTCTTAGGAATTCTCAGATATTGTTAGAAATGTGCAATGTAGATTAAGGATCAACATAATTATTTAAGCTTTTTAAAAAAGAGATAGTTGGATTTTACTGGTGACCAAAAAGAGAAACTTGAAAAATACCACTGAGGCTGGAAACTGCCCTGCAATATTTAGTGTTTTGCATGATCTAGTCCCAGTGAATTGTTTGTTGTAACGTTAAGTATTACACTGCACGGATGTGTGTTTGAGGCACTTTATTAGTGAAGGTTCTTTTGCACTTCCTACACCCATGTACACCTCTTGCCAAGCTGGTATGGGGAAATGAACCATATAATGGCCCTGCTGTAGTAATTGGCTCCACATGGGTGGACTCTAGTGCACAGACAAAACCTTATTTGAAGTAATTGGTGCTTTGTGTAGGTACAAGAGTCTGTACATGCAGATTTATTTTGGATCCTGGGTCAAACTTTGGCATTAGTAAGGGTTTCAATTTCATGCAGTGTCTTTGACATGTAAGTGATTTTGAATGAGTATCAAAAACATCCATGCAGATGATAGCAAGCAACTTGATTGAACTAGTTTGTTAAAATACACATGGCTAATATTTTGCCATTATATTTTTTATTGAATACTAAATAAAGAACTTGGTTTGTTGAGTTTTCTGAGTGTACAGCCTATTACTAGTTTAAGAAAATGTCAAATTATAAGTTTACATAATTATTGAATATTTTAATAATTGTCAGCATTATTCTAGTTCTATAATAGGCAGTACTATATAAGTCACAGCTGAAAATAAGTGAAAATTTGCCAGAGTTATCAAGTGTTTAGTTCCAGAGGCCATTCTTATTTTACAAAAGTATTTAAGCACAATATTTCTAGCATTAGCTGGCATCTCTTAGCCTAATTGATGGACTGCTCTGCTGGTTTAACATATGACAGCCAGAGCATACTTACTGAGCAAAATTCAAGTTTATCTTACCAAATAAGTATCTAATACAAATTCTGTGTACTGGTAGAAAGAAAAGGTTAGAAGAGGGAGTTGAAGATGGTTTAGTGTTTAGAATGATCGTTTTAGCCAGTGGAGACTCATTTTCTGGAAATGCCCTTGTGAGATTAACATTTAATCTATGACATTAGTCATCGTGTGGCATAAAATGATATTGAAAAGACTTTCTTGTCAATGCTGTTTTCAGTTAAATTTGTTAGAAAGCAATTAAATTTTACTTCATCACGTGGTATGGGTTGGCTGCATTTGTTTATTGTCAGTGGAAAATCTTAGCTACTGTGGTGCAATACACTTTTAAGGTAAGGTAAATGCTGCTTCTGTTCATTTTAGGGGAATTTGAAATGTACAAAGAAAATTATCGCAGCATTTGGAACATGAAATCAATTTATTTTAGGAAGTTAGTGTTAATCTTGTTGTGTTTTGCTTGCCAGGATGAATTGCATAATTGCCAAAAATCAGATATTGGAAGAATACATATATTTGTGCAAAATAAATTTTATTTTTCTAGGTGATTGTCAAGAATTTTAGCAAATGTAACTAAAAAATAATCTGGTTTGTTTGGATTTTTTTTATCCTAGCGAGAAACTGATCTAGCTGATGGGCAATTTATTCATTCAGGGGTGTGTGTTGAATGACTGGATATTGTTAAAACTTGTGTGCAAGAAATCACATTTTATAAAAGGAGAAAAAAACAAGCTGTGAGTATAATACAACTCTTGCGCTCCCTGAAGGGTAACTAGTTTGTGCTAAATAGTTTCTATATTAATCAGCGCAGTAGCAGCAATTTCCCCAAAAGCAGTGTATTACTTTTATTTCTCCTTATCTGGTAAAGAGTTGCAGGTAATAGTAAAGGTCTCAATTTGTAGGTTTCATCTCTGTGGAAGTCAGCAAATTCATATTGATCTTTTAAAAATCCTTTGGCTTTTTTGCTTTTACTGTGCTAACACTTGGGATAACTTTTGCCCTAAAATTGTCTCTTAGTTATATCTTTATATTAACTTTATCATTAAAACTTTGAGGTTCTTTAATGGCATTAAAAAAGAGCTGGTGGCGCTTTATTTATCCTTGACTGCTGAGCAAATCTCAAATGGTTACTTCCTGTTTGGTAGAAGGAACAAGTGAGTCCTTGGAAAAGGCATAAAATTGCATGGATTAGCAACCAATATATGGAGTTAATTTCCTTGCATATTCTTGTATCCACTACTTATGTGTATTTTCAGCAAAGAATTAATTTGCTGTCAGCAATACTTTACTTTGTCATTTAACAATAAAAATGCTGTGCCAGAACTGAAGATATTGAGTTCATTTTGATATTCATTTGCTTCTTAATAGTGATAGAAGAGACTCACTAATAGAAACTCCTGAATTACTGAAAACAGTCCCAAGTTTCACTTCTGTGGAGGGATCTTCTAAACAATTTTATTTTACTTTATGATGATTATAGAATAGTAGAAAAAAAGCTGATAAAACTGACCACAGAAAATGGTGTAATGATTTCAATCACAACCATTTCTTGTAGTGTTTAGTGACAGCAGAATAAATATGAAGATCTTAAAATTCCTAATAGAATTTTGTTTTTGCCATGAGAGCCTTTTAGAATTTGAATTCATTGTGTTGCAATTTATCAATGCAGTGAGCAGCAAGTTTTTTGTTCACGTAAATTTCAGACCCAGTGAAAGATTTCTAGAGACTCATTCAGTAGGGAAAGCAAAATTTTTGCCTGTAATTTTTCAGTTCATAGATCTTGGAGTCTGACTGTAGATCTATAAATGTTATTGAATAAAAGTTTAGTGTGCCTGTTGGTTTGAGAGCATAATTCCACCAGTATTTAGGCAGCAGTCATATTTGACTCACGTGTATAAAATTAATGCATGAGTCCTAGGATTCCTGGAAACTTGTCGAGTTGGAATTTTAGTATTTAAAACAATATTGGTTTAATTCCATGCAAATTGTGATTACCCCATGTGGGAATAGTATGGTTCTATATTTTAAGTTATTCTTTTATGTAGTGTAGGAAAACTACATCAAATATAAAATACATGAAATAGTTTCAAAAATATGACATGAAAATACTGTTTCAAATACTTATATTTTTGTTCTTTCGGGTTTTGTTTTTGTTTTCTTTTTAAGAAAGACTTGGATTAGCGATGTTTATTCAGGTTGATGGAATTTGTCTTCCAGGATATATAAAGCTTTTCAGTTGTTAGTCAAATGTTTTGCATTAAATGTGATGATAAAATGAGATAGAAATGATACTAAAATATTGGAAATACGTTTTGTATTGATAAATGCTAACAAAGCCATTCACATAAGCAAAACAGATCTGGATTATTTATAACTTCTGAAAATGTGCCTCACAAATTATATTTCAACAAGATTCCAAGTGATTTGGTTAAAAAACGATTGCAGTGATTTGTGGTCTGAAAGGAGACTTCTCCATTTGTGCTTCTGAAGTACCCTCTCATGTAGGAAAGTTCTACTGAATTATTAAGGAAGAATTTTGTTGTATCATAACAGAATCAGTAATTAAAACACTTAACCAGTTCCTCATGTGGCTGCCATGACTTTTGAAATCTCATTACTTTCATTATACTTGAGAGATTTTGCAAGATGCTGGCTCTTAGGCTGCTTTGTCTTAGGTGATAAAAATACATAAGCCTTGCAGAAAGTGCTTGGTAAATACTTCTGGGCCTTTGGAGACAAAAAGTACACTTCCCTTTAAGAGAACCATCCGTTGTCTGGACACTGTGTTTCAGACCTGTCTGTCTACACCTGGGCTCCTCTGCTTGAAACACATGCAGTCTGCTTCCCCTTCCTAATGGGTGCACTCGGTTTGCTGGTTTCTCCCAGCCCTTCTACAATGGTATATAGTATATGCTGGTTTGTACTTGTGTGCAGACACCAATACTACTGCATATCTCACAGAAATGTTACACTTTTATTGTTTTAAGGAAGAATCCATTTTATGTTATATTTGTGTTAAGATTTGTAATTTGAAATAGGCAATTTGATAACTAGCTAGATCATTCTGTAATTTAGTAGAGCCTGTTAGAATCAAAATGATGCTTCAGAGAGCTGGGATTTATTCGAAGGGAGGGGGAAAAAAGCTTGTGAGTTAGTATTATAAAACAGGTCTGCATTGCTTATGCAAATTTTTTTTCCTTTCCAGATTTACTTGTTTCTCTGTCTTTTTGTACAACAGCCATATACCTTAATACCACTTTTAAAAGACTAGTAATAAATCCAGGGTTGCATACTCTAAAATTAGGGAATGTCAATTTTCAGAATGTCTCAAATCTTAATTTGGTTTCTTTGTGCTTGTTCATTGTGATGATTTTTAATTCACTACATTATATTCTACAGGGTCTTTACTTATTCAGGCTCAGGGAGAGATCTGGCCCCAGTGCAGCTTCAGGCTTATGTATTGAAAGAGACTGTTGTCTGTAAAAACTGTTTAACCTGTGGATGTTGAGGGTATGTAGAGAGTGGGGGAGAAGATTGCAGGGGGGTGTGGGGGGGAATGGTTTCATGGGTAAGCCAGTCAGACGAAAAGTGCCCTTGAGGATTGAATTTTGTTCCTCTCTCTGCCACAGAATTCCTGTGTGATGCTAGGCAAGTCGTTTAAACGAAACTTTTCCCAAGTGGTGACTAATTGATTTGAGTGCTCTGCAATTCTGGTTGCATAATTTGAGATACTAGGGGCTTATATGCAGAAATGCTGAGGGTTTGCAGCTGCAGCTGAAGTCGATTAAAGTCTGTGCCCTGAATGTATGAAATGTTGTTTGATACTGAGCACTTGGAAAAATCATATCTGAGATCAAATTAGCACCTGAGATTACTGAAGATTTTACCTTGATATTTGCCTCATTTTACAATATATGAGAAAAGGCAAGTAATGTGTGCTTGTCTCTTAAGATACTAAAATGGTGAATAATATTGATGAACTGTGATGCCATCGTGATGGGCTTCAAAACAAATAACCACAGCTTCCAAACGTGTTTGAACAGCATGCAGCTAAGAGCAGATGAGGCCACACAGGAACAAATGCAGGGAGAAAATCCTGAATAGCTGCTCACTGTGTAAGCAGTCATCTGTGTGCTGCATAAAGACAGGGTGGCAGGACTAATGACGACAGATTGTAGTTCTTTTTCAGGGAACAGAGTTGTTCTCAAATCTTCTTTACCTGTTCAGAATACTCATTATTGTTTGTGGCATGTATTACCTTTATCATATTTCTGTTATCCCCTAATTTTAAAACCGTAAGTTCATATTTTAGACTGAATTAAACTCAAACTTTTACCTCTTTAAAAATCACATTATTTTTAAGAATGCCTTGTCTTGTTACTTTAAAAAAAAAAGTTGCACCCTTTGTCTTAATTCAAAGAACAAAAATAAAACTTGACCAAAAATTTTTATCCTTTCGGGTCTATTTGCCAGCAGTGTGCTCTTTGTTGACATTGACACAGGATATACATCTTCCACTGCTGGCATCTGCCTGAAGTTGGCTCAGGGTTTGTGTGGGATTAATTGGAAGAGGGGAGAACTAGATGAGGAAATGGATTACTTTTAGTCCCCTTCTTCCTTTCTTCCTGCTTCCTAGTTTCTTCACCCTGCAGTAAATATTTCTGTTATTTTGTCCAGTGGTACTTACTGTGGTAGATGTTTTCAGAAACAGTTTTGCAGTATTTCTGCCACCACGGCTTTGTGTTTGGTTTGTCTTCCTTCCAAAAAGACAAGTTATGAGAAGAAGAAATTGCATCTGATGGGGAAAAAATCCTCCATGGAGTCTGTTCCATGACTGGGTTTAAGAGACACAGGGAAATGCAGCTTTGGCATATTACTGCTACCTGCAGGACTGCCAGTAACAGAATGTGTATTTCCATGTAGTAGCTTGTGGACTTGCAGTCTCAGTCCTTTCCACTTGTGTCTGAAGTTACCTACTAATTATATTCTTGCTTGTATGTTGATCTTTCTTTTAATCTTTTTTAAAACTTGAAAATCTGGGAGAGAACTCATTTTAGGGTTTATCCTTGCTTCTTTTAAGTCCTGTAATCACAAAACTTTTCCTGTATTTTATGCATTTGAAATATTCTACATTTGCCAGTGTTTCTACGTCAGGCAGTAAGACCCCAGTTTTATCTCCCAACTTTCACTGTTATCTTTGACGCTGATAATCCTGTAATCCCATGTTGAGAGGCCAGTAAATGAATGGGCAATAGCCACTATCTTCTGCAGGCATTTGGCTGAAACAAGATTTCTGGTAGCATAGTTAATGGGATGTAACCTGTGCCAAGTTTTTATTGCTGCTCACTCAACTGCTGATTCTTCTTTTTCACAGGCATTAGAAAAAGGCATACTTCTCTTTATTTTGGTTTCTTTATTTTGCCTTTTGCAGTGTTTGTCTTTCTATGAGCTCTGCTCACCCAACTTTGTAGCTCGTGCAGTTGGCTGTTGCTCTCTATCCTGCTGTGTAATGCTTCCAGACTGAAAATACAAGTGTCCAGAAGAAAATTCCTCTTCTCTCTTACTTCTGCTTATGGTGGTGGGGAAAGGAAAATGGGGATGGAGGAAGGAAGAGTTTTCTTCAGGTGTCCAGTTTTGACCTTGCTGTTGTTACTTGAGAATAGGCCTCTCTGGCTGGACGACAGCTGCCTCTTAATATCAGTGGCTGAAAACCTGACCTTACATTTGCCCCTTTACGTACTTTTGTCTCAGGAGCAGGAAGTATTTCCCTACCTGTTTCACTTGTGACTTCAGGGGGAATATTGGATAAGAGCTATTATTGTGCCTTTCTCAAGTCCTGTGATAGTGGTGATGGGCTCTTTAGCTTCCCAGCAAAACAGGCTTGTTCTAACTGAATTGTTTTTATGTGTAAGGAGAGAAGCAGGCACACACACGTGTTTGATACTGCCTTTTGTAGTGATGAGGTTGTGGGGTGCTGCGCTCAGCTAACTGAAGATGCTTAAAGTAGACCAGGAGAAGTGTTTACTTGACTCTCATCTTCCTTGTGCAGACCTGCCCTCTCTCTCTCCTAGTTTTGTCTCAGTTTCAGAGCATCTGGTTCGGCTCCAGCCTTGCTGTGGATATTGCTGCCAGAGCAGAAGCTCAGCACATCCTGCATCTACTGCTGCTTCTGCAGGGAAGTGCCCCATTGTGAGGGTCTCCCAGTTTGGGTAGAGTCTGTCCTTGGCTGCTCTTTCAGCTCTTGCAGGCCCAGAATGGAGGCAATTCGTGGATCAGCATGAATTATTCCTTTCCTTCTCTGATGCAAAAGATGTGCCTCCAGGATAGTGCTGGAAGAGAAGAGCAGTAAGTGCTTGCAGGGAGGGGCTTTATGAAAAGCAGGGAAGTGATCTTTCTGCCCCTCACTTGGACCTGTGTGGTTTAGTTAAAACATTTTAATTTGAAAAACATAGGGGGCAATTCAGGGAACAGCGTGCCACTGTGTGTAACAGTATCTGCCCACAGCTGCCATAAATCTTGAGAGGTAATTATCTTCCTTAAGGATTATTTGGCTCATTCTCACTAGAAATAATGTCAGATAAGCATTTTTAGAGACCACAATGCCAGTTTTCCATGCAGAATTGCTAGCGAATGAGAAGGACTGTCTTCAGGTTGGTTCCATCACAAGTCATTGCATATATGTGGCTTTTAAATATGGACATGATTTTTAAATTTTAATAATAATTAGCTTTTAGTTGCTTATAAATTAATTGTATGAATTTTGAGTAATGGTTCATAATGCTAAACTTTATTGTTTTATCTGAGTACCTTTGGACACCAGTTGCATAATGTATGGCTCATGCAGATTCTGGCAGATTTTGCCAATAGTCTTTTGGGATGATAGTGTCCTTTGCCTTCTGCCCTGGCCCTTTATCAGATTTGCAGTGTTTTATACCATCTAACTGTGAACTGAAGTGGTCTGACAGTGCTCCTGCTTTCGGTTCGTTTCGTTAGGAGTGGTTTAGCAAAATGGTGGGCCATAGTAATAGTAATCTGTTAAGTTTATTGGAGTTTAACTGAGCTGCTTTTTAAGTTTTAGGCTGGGATGTGTTTTGCATACAGAAATTTTGCTGATGCTGGCATCTGAACTACAGAGAGATGGAGGGCATTCCTATATTCTTTCAAGGAGGCTATGTACTAACTCAGCAGTGAATTACTATATAGGTAGTGGCGTGTTACAACCTCCCCGAGGTCTTCTGAGTCCCGAGGTAGTAATAGCTCATTAAAATGGTAGTTAATGAGTATAAAGGGATCATTATACGACTCTCCTACAGGACGGGTAGGGCTAAATCCTAACTAGTTCAGTAGAAAGTATTCTAAGTAATGAAGGAAAGAATTTGATAAATGTTGCTGGTAGTTCTTTATAAACACAGCTGTTTAAAGCAATGCTTTTGAAAAAATACTCATAGAAATACATTTTGAATAAATTAATACAGGTTCATAAATGTATTTTAGAGCTTTCAGAGGTATTAATATCCCATGTAATCTCAAAGTTGCCTTAACAGAGTCTGCAATGAAGCATCTTTGGTTAAAAATATGCAGCATTTTGCCACTTGTGATCAGTTGGGTTTGAAGTTAAAAAAAAAAAAATTCATAAAATGTGGAATATTTTTGCCTTGTGGGAGGAAGAGAGTGACATTCCCCTAATATGATTTTGTTTATGGAAAACATAACAACCTCACACATGAGATTGTATTTTTTATGCCTTTCATGTAACTGGTTATTTTCTGGAGAAAGGTATTAAGAATTTATCCAAGCTGAACAATGTGGGTTTTGTAGCAGTGAGGTGAAAAACTTCTTGATCTCAGTAAATGCTTCATGTCTTCTTTCAGGCTCCTGAAGAACAAACAAATGAAAGACTGCAGGCTCAGGTACACCTGGTCTGCAGCTCAAGTTCAGTGAAGAGGGCTACTTCTAAGCATCCTTTACCTAAGAAAAATAACATTGCTTCTACAAAATGGGCCCTTCAGAAATATTACAATATGGTACAGAAGCTAGGTAAACAATAGGAAAAGGAGGGTGGAAGCAGACATAGAATATATTAAACGAAAAATATATAAATATGTTATAAACTTATATGTATATGATTTTGAGAGGGGTGTTCATGCTTTCAGTCTTAAATGAAGAAATTGTAACTGCTGTGCATGGATAAGGTTTACTACAGTGGCTCTACCATATTCTCATTTAGTGGGTTTTGTTACAAGATTTAAGTCTGTTATTTATAAATAAACCAAATAAATTTTTAATGGAAGAGATGATTTTTAAAATGTTATAGTTGTATTTGTAGAAGTTTCTGCCTGGTTTCCTTGTTCAGTTTAGTCTTTATTTTCATCTGGCATTGTCAAGGAACCTTCCTGATTATATCTATTCTGTATTGCCATCTTTCAAGGTTAAAGCTAGTAATGGATGGAGAAAGTATTCTAAACTCAAATAATGTGGATGTCATATTAGCGATCACCTACTACAGAATTATTTTCTTAGTTTAGAACTAATATATTTATAACTAATAGGAAAAACAAGTCTAGTGCCTAGTGATCCAAGTCATGGAGTGGGGTCCCATGGGACTTCATAGCAAAGGAGTGTTTCCTGCTACCCCTATATACTTGCCACTCCTTTCGAAGCCCTTTTAGGTTTTTGTGAAAATCTCATTGCCTCTTTCTTCCGGCACGAGCATCTGTCCTCTTCAGTGTGACAAGAATACTGTCGTTCAGCCAGGACCTTTTAAACTAGATAAACAGATGCAGTCAAGCCAATTGGAATATTTTCAGAGTAATTATTAAATTGATCATCAAAAGGATATTTAAATTCTAAAATATAGGACTGTTAGTGACCTCTTGTACCCTGCTGTGACAGGGCCAGTTAAATCTAAGTCATGCCTGATAAATGTAGGCAAGACCTGCTTGTAAAGGAGACTTCATCAGTCTGTTCCAATGATATGCTAGTGATGTTTCTAGGAGGTTTTCCTGGTATCTAACTTGAATCTTCCTGTACTGCTGTCTGACTGATAGTGCTTAGCCCTGGTGGATCAGACAAGGCAATTACTCGTTTTTCTTAAAGCTGCCTTTTACATATTTGAAGATGTTACGTTCTTGTGCCAACTGCCTTTTCTTTAGGATTAAGTCACTCTTGTTCTTTCGGTTCCTCTGAAAAAGTCACTGTTTTTTTTTCTCTGAGACCTCCTATTAGTAAGATTGTTTTGTTTATCATCTGAACAGGCCTGTAGCTCTCTTTAATCGCATTGTTTGAACTGGACACAATCTGCTGAGGTCTTACAATTGCTGCGTGACATGGCACGGCTGCTCATTGCCATACTGCTCGTGTCACGGCCGTGTGCTGCACGGGAAGGCAGCATCATGCCACTGACTCATGCTCAGCTTGTGATTTACTGATTGTTTCTGCCTAAATGCTTTTTTCTATCCTGTGTTTGTGTAGTTGATGAATTCTGTCCAGATGTAGACCATTAGTCTTTCGCTTAGGAAATAATGTCGTATTTTTTTAGAGCAATTCTCCATTTTGTCCAGATTTTTAAAAATTTAGTTCACTTTGACTGCATTTTGTAGGTTTTCCAGATTAGTGTTAGCTACCAGATTAATCATGATTTTATAATTCAGTATGCTGATTAAAATATTGAATGTGGACTTGGGAAATAAAATCCTGTTTGATACACTTTTTCATTTTTCACAGAGCCTTTAACTATTGAAGGTATGATTTATTTTCTTTCCATTTGGTTTTGCACCTGCAAGGGAAGCTTTGTGATATCTGTTTTTGTCATTTGTTTAAAAAAAAGGTTGTACATTAAAAACATTACTTAAGTCAACATACAAAAATGATCTCACTCTGTTCTTTCCAAGCTTATTTGTGTTCTTAAAATATTTTATGAAGTTAAGCAACAGGTAGAAATATTAATTAGAGCATTGTATAAGTATTAAGGAGTGCTGGGAAGGTAAGCTTGTTTACACCTAGTTTTAAATTAGCATTTGTATATGTATAAAAATATGTACTATGGACGTGTGAGGGTGTATGGCTGTATAAATTAGTGTCTTTCACTGCTGATAGGGCTGAGGAAGTTGCTAATAAATAGTTTAGTCTGGAAGTTGTTGCCTGTGGAGATTATTCACCATGTAAGTGTTGTGTTGATGCATAAGACAACAAGTAGGTTTTTAAAAACTTCTGTGTTGGAGGTAATTGTGCACTGTTGGCTTCTTGTATGGCTTTGTAATATTTTCAGTCATACATCCTATATCCTATTTCTATGTATCCTAAATCCTGCCCTTTCTTTACTTTTTGGACATCAGAAGGGAGGTTTATAAACACCTTTCATAAATATGAAAAGTTTTAGCAATTAAAGATGTAGTCAGAGAAGTGACAGAAACCATTCAGGTGACACAGGAATTCAGTAATTAGTAGCTCAAGTGATTTTGCGGGGGGGGGATTAGTTGATTTATTTTTTTATTTAGGTCTTTGGTTTTCATTAAGAGCTCAGTCTGTGATCATTAGAAATCTCATTCCAAAAATTACACTTGAACTGCGATCTAGTTGTGAAAAGAGGGCTTGGTGTATCAGAGTGTATGGGTCAGTAATGTCAGTTCTGGTGGGGGAGGTAATAGGAACAGGAATAGCACAATGAGGAAGAGGTAAAGGTCTGGTATGGATGTAGCCTTGCTGATTTTCTAATTGCCTTGAATTCCTTACCTTTGAAAAGAATTTGGAAACATTCTAAAGCTATCAATCAAATAGCAGTGTATTTTTGGCATTACATAGTGGAAGGGGTCAGAACTGACCTAACAGATCTAACACCCCAAAATCTTGGCTCCCTTGCACGGATGCTCCACAGTGGTGAGTGTGGACTGCGTGCAGCTGTCCTTGGGTGTAAATCTCTCTTGTAAATCCATGGGCTGTTATCTAGGAGCAAAGGCATCAAGCAAGAAATACACTGCAGGAGACACTGCATTTTGCTTTCACTGCCAACTTGGACTGTAAAAGCAGTGGTCTTTCTTTGTAGCAATTTAGTTCCTGTGAATAAGTTGCAGGATCAGGAATTTTGTAGATAACGTTTTTATCTGAGGGCTGTGGACTGGAAGTCTTTGATGCAATAGGCAGATTTTTAAGATAACTCCCTAGAAACAACTTTCTTATGCCTATAAAGCAATACACACAGGTGTATATAAATATGTACAAATGTCTGTATTATAAAAATACATGTAATACCTGTAAATATGTAAACAATAAATGGCATATATGAAGTAGAATAAAACTAAATATGTAATAGTGTTCCTGGAAAAACATGTGATGTGAATAAAGAATACCTACTCATTCCTTCCGTTTGAACTACCAGAATAGAAAGGAATAATAATAATAAATATGTAGAAAGGAATAATAAAAGAGAGGAATAATAAATGGAAATAAAATGTAACAGTAGGCACAATTTTGAATTAGTTAGTATTGGCTTGAGTAATGTCCTCAGTGGTTGTTTGATAGCTTCTATCCATTGTGAATTTGAAGAGTAATTGTGAAAATGTTGAGAGTTGATGAGTCTTCTCTGCATCTCTGAGACAAAGCTTATGTTAAAACATATACATGACAGTGTTCTCTGGGGCAATCTAATTTTTCCGAAATAATCAGTTTCTGAAAAAAATGTAAAAGGCTTGAAATAGTTTCAATGGAAGAAAAAAATTATGTATAAATACTATTGTTGTAATTGGTCAAGAAAACCTAAGCCCATATAATTGCACTCATGTGTTGAGGAGAACACTCTTTTGGTTTCTCAAGCATGAGGCAGCAGAATTTTCATTCATTTGGCATGCTAGGCTGAAAACAGAGTCTTCTTTGATTTGACACACTCCCCTGGAAACAAACATGCCAGGGCAGGGATTGTGCCAGTTATCAGAAGCTCACAGGAATACATTGTACTGGTTTGTATTCATTTCCATTTCATGAAATGCTTTAAAACTTAGCAACATAAAAAAGCATTAAAACACCTTTTTAGCATTATTTTTAGTGCCTACGTATTTCCCTGCTGTGCTGTTATTCAGTTTAAATCAATGGAATGTTGTGAGACACATGGCTGGGTTTGCAGCAGAGCAGATCTCTCCTCTTGCCTGTATGTGCTCAGAGCATTCATCTGTAGACAAGCAGCAAATTTGACTTTAACTCATTTTACATCCTTGGAAAAGATGAGTGTCTTAGAAGTTTGATAAAAATAAGGGGTGATTGAACAAAGGTTATGCAGTGAGAAATTTAAGCCAAAACTCAGCTGGTATCTATTAGCTATGAAAGTTCGCAGATAATGCTTGGTCTTCTGGGAGACACTTGTTTTCCTTTCCTAGAGTTATATTCTTCAGGATTGCCAGCAGGTCCTTCCCACCTCTGGAATTTTCTACAAGATTCTATTTCCCTTGTAAATGTTTTTCCAAGTGCAGACTTGGCAACCTCAGGTGTACTTTTTGGAACTAATCTGGTCACGGGAGCTTAAATTGGGACCAGGTTGAAGTGAGTATGTGTGAAGCAAATCTGGGAGGGGTATTGAAGAGGTGTGTGTCAGCCTGTGCTGAACCCACGTGAGGGTGAGAGTCAGGTTGGAAGAAGGATCACCGCTGTGTGGTTTCCATCCTAAGAACTGCCTAGAGAAGGGTTGTGGTGCAAAAGCAGTCACTGTTCTGTCCCCATGTGAGACACTAAGGAGTTCCTTGATGCTGCTGAAGGAATGAGGACAGTGGGTATTTAATTGTTGACCTACAGTCCTGTTTGTTTGTTCTTTGACACGAATACAAACAGGTAGAAAGTAGCAGTGTTGACACAATGTTTAATAGACAGCGGTAGCTTCTGTCTAGTTATCTGCCCCTGCTTGTTTGTGAATTTTGTGGGACAGCCCGTGCATCCTGCAGTTTTAAATCACAGAAGTAATATGTGATGGTGAATTTACAAGTCTTGTTTTCTGTTTCTTTTTCTGTACCGTTCTCCTTCAGCTTGTATGCCTGATGGTTACCAGAAGGAAAGTAGTGACCCTTCTTCTACACAAAAGTACTGAATGAAATATTTTTATTGAAGAAACCATATAACTTTGTTTTATAATATGGGAAAGCTAAAAAAAGGTCTGCCTGCACTGAAGTAACTCACTGGTTCACACTGGAAAGTGCAGTCAGCTGGTAGTCTATACAATTGTCACTTTTTGTCAGGTAGCTTCAGAAACATGGCTGTGGAAACTTCTACACAGTCATTCAGCAGCACTGCAGGGAAATAGATATAGTGATGTCTTTCTCCTTTCACCCGTTAATTAGCGATTGGACAAACTGCAAGTGAATAGAAACATGATTCCTATCTGCATACTTGTTTCCTGGACCACGTGCCTTCCCATTGCTAATAAAGATACTGCCACCTGTTTGAAGACATTGGCAGGCATATTTAAAACCCAAGATGAATTGAGCACATTTACTGCGTTAGAAGCAGTTGCTAAATTGTAAGTAACTAAGTCTTGTTGTATAACTGCATTGCACTCAAGGGAACAATTTAGGTTTTGAATTGTGTATGTTGGTAAGTGAAAACTATGTAGACATTGATTATTTTTTTTCTCCTTGACCTAATCACTGTTTGCCTATGGCAATATCTGATATGTTATGTGTTCACCAAGAATTGTCTTGGGACCACAATGAGGCTTTTTTTTTTTTTTTTTAGCTTCATTAGTAATCATAGTTACATTAGGGATAGAAGGCAGTGGAATAATATACATGTACTGTTTACTGCACCAGTTATTCTGTTTCTTGTAAAGATGGAAGCAAACTCTGTTGTGGGAGCTTAAATTTGTTTAGACAGAGGAAGAGACCAAATGTGTATCTTTGTGCATTTTTAGCAAGAATTTTAATTGTAAAAGAATGGAAGGCAAATGCCCATTTAATTTTTTTTCTTTTGCTATGAAAATAATCTTTTCTTCGTTTCTACTTACATATTTGTAATGTAATGATAGAACTTTTCTTTGTAATACTAGATAATACAGAAGTTGGGCTGAGTAAAACAAAATTTAGTAATGTGTTTTTCATTGTCTGAATTAAACAAGCTGCCAAAAGTATATCATAAATAGCAAGAAGAATGTTTCTTTTTCTCCTCTGCCCTTTGAATCTGACATGTATCATCCTTTAGACAAAAATCTTAATTCCAACAGAGAACACTAAGAAATGTGGTTAACTTTTGATGTTCTTTTGGTTCCTTCAAATGGTAGCTTTGTTTGCGTGCTAAAATACTTGTTTGTAGTCTAAGGGATTGTGTGAAAAAATGTAGAAGACTGAACTTTTCTACCTAGAGGTCATGCAACATATGGATACTCTGATTGTTCAATAAAGCGTTGGGAATTAAAAAATTACCACATGAATACTTGCATATCTTCATGCCTAAGAGCCCAGACAATGGCCTACCTAAATATGGACTTGCAGTTTAGTATTTCTGAGAACTAATTCTAGCACAAAACAAAGAGATGTTCAACCTTAGAGGTACGATGGGACAATACTGCTTTGGAAGGACAGTTATCAAGAAACAGGGTGATGCTGGAGATGTTTGTATCCTCGTGAGAGAGACGGTGTGACAGGATCATTTGCCTTAATTGGTGGCAAACCTACCAACCTGAAGCAGTGTTGGAGATATCAGTGAATGCACTTGATGTCTCTAACATTGCCAGCTCCTTCTGCTAGTAACTGAGATGCCTTATACAAGTTTTATTTTTCTCTCTCTACATGTAACTGAGATGTAATTTCTGAATTGTAAACTAAGCCATCCAACAGGTTGCCTGAGCTTTTTCTTTAAAACAAACAAAACTTGGTCCACCTCACTCTGAGATGGCTAAAGACTACTATGAGATGAGGCTAGGTTTAACATTTAGAGGAGACTAAGAATTCT
>WEIV01023716.1:2223-21329 GCA_013390005.1 Calyptomena viridis
TTCCTATTATTTTTCCATTTTTTATCAGTTAATGTTCTGAGTAGATGAATTGAGGTCAGTTCTCATGAAATAATTTAGTTCAGCAGAAACTACAGTCTTCAGCAGCAGGAAATACTTGGATAGACTCGAGAAAAAAATTAACGTCCCCTCTACTAAAAACATGGGACAACTCCTCTTGACCGGAAAGTCACCAGGTGCATGGGATTTTATCCTAGTACAGAACTCTGTCTTTTTGGCTTCCAAAACCCAAGTAGCTTCCAGGCATCACCTCTCACTTAGGGTGTATCATCAAGGTTGCAAAGAGACATTGACTTCACAGTGCAACTATCTCCAGCTGAAAAAAATTTGATCATCCCTAGGGTCNTAACTTTCGTGTCAGTCCAAAAAGTTTCCTTTCATTCCAACAGTTTGTCTTTTTGGTTCTCTTGTTCTCCTCTTGAAGTACATGAATATTTCTCCAGCCTCAAGCATGGGAACCATCAGCTCTCCTGGGGAAACTGTTCTGCTCTAGTTCCTGTCCCCTACAAGAAAAAGGAACATCTCCTAAGTATTTCAGCCACTCTATTCTCCTAAGGCACTTTCATATGAAAGACAGGCATTTGTTCTATGACTTCAGAGGCTCCTTTGTCCCCAAGGAACATAATACCAGCCATGCTGGCTGCTTGCTGACTCTGTGTACTCTGAGACATTTGGTGCCCTGATGAAAAACAGCTGCAATTCAAAAGCTGTTTGCATGCAGCTACATGTCCTCAAGTTGCTGTACCACACACAACAGTCACAGTTCATGTTGAGCTGTTACACAATCCTGGAAACTGCCCATCTTTTCTGTAGTGGGGAAAAAACAAAAAAAAGGAAAGGAAAGAAATGCTCTCCCCCTTTTAGTCCAAAATAATGTTCTCTTCTGTTTCAAGTTCAGCTTGCAGAAAGATTGTCAATGCTTTTGGTATGTCCAAGCTGGGACTTTGTCTCTGACTTCCTGAGACTTCTACCCGTACATGAATATAGTGAAAGCTTATTCTCCAGGGGCTTGNACAGCTTCAATACTACATGTGTTTTGGTGGTTAGTCCTTCAGATAGATATGATAGATTCTCTATAGCATTTTTAACAAAGTTGTTGACTATTTAGCATACCAGCACAAATGGCACATTAAAAACTGTTTCTGTTGAAAGCCCTACCTTGGAGATCAACACCAAACAGTTGGTTTGTGGCTTTCTTTTTCCTTTCAGCCTTTGGGGACTAGTTTGGATTTCCACTCCAGTAGTTCAGGCTCATGTTCTGAACCATCGACCTATTCTTGACCCCCTACCTCATGTACCATAGCCCTTGTTGTTTAACTTTCGTGTCAGTCCAAAAAGTTTCCTTTCATTCCAACAGTTTGTCTTTTTGGTTCTCTTGTTCTCCTCTTGAAGTACATGAATATTTCTCCAGCCTCAAGCATGGGAACCATCAGCTCTCCTGGGGAAACTGTTCTGCTCTAGTTCCTGTCCCCTACAAGAAAAAGGAACATCTCCTAAGTATTTCAGCCACTCTATTCTCCTAAGGCACTTTCATATGAAAGACAGGCATTTGTTCTATGACTTCAGAGGCTCCTTTGTCCCCAAGGAACATAATACCAGCCATGCTGGCTGCTTGCTGACTCTGTGTACTCTGAGACATTTGGTGCCCTGATGAAAAACAGCTGCAATTCAAAAGCTGTTTGCATGCAGCTACATGTCCTCAAGTTGCTGTACCACACACAACAGTCACAGTTCATGTTGAGCTGTTACACAATCCTGGAAACTGCCCATCTTTTCTCTAGTGGGGAAAAAAACAAAAAAAAGGAAAGGAAAGAAATGCTCTCCCCCTTTTAGTCCAAAATAATGTTCTCTTCTGTTTCAAGTTCAGCTTGCAGAAAGATTGTCAATGCTTTTGGTATGTCCAAGCTGGGACTTTGTCTCTGACTTCCTGAGACTTCTACCCGTACATGAATATAGTGAAAGCTTATTCTCCAGGGGCTTGGAAAATAAAGCAATATAATATTTGATCTCCAAGGGGTTTTATCAGGTTTATTTATTTGTGATAAGCAGTTCTTGTTATCTCAGGAGTATATGTCCTTCAGTGTCTTTTCACAGCACCTAGAATCATTGGACTATCTTTAGAAGCTCGTAGGGGTTCAAATTTCATTCCCATTTGCATGTTCCAGCCCTCATAACTATTACTGTATTTTCTTATAAATTTCTGTGAAGCAGGCTCCCTTCTTCCTTTGTTTTAAACAGCAGCTGGGATTGAGATTGAATGTCTTATGACTTTTAAAAATATTTTTTCCTTACTTTTCATAAAGATAAGTATTTTGTTTCTTTTTTTTTCCTGACAATGAGATTGATTATTTTTCTTTTTACCTGGGTCATTAAGAACAGAATTATGGAATATATATGGAAAACAAGAAATATAAGAGTAATATTCACTTGAAAAAACCCCCAGACAACCCTAGGCTATTCAATGTACATCAGCTATGTTGTGAGTGGAAGCACAGAAGGCATGCTTTGGTGCATAACATATCATCTCTTTCCTTCCTAATGTGCTCTACATTCTTGTGTTGGCAGAAAGAGAATATGTAGTCTTTGATGCTGCTGAGCCAGCTGGCTGCCTGGCTTTTCCATCTTTTTGTTGTGCTATTTGTATTAGGCCTGTGTCGCAGAGCCAAAGAGAGTTTTAAATACCTTTGTCTGCCCGATTTTTATTAAATTTATCAGACAATATTTGCATCTGGAGTTGAAATCTAAAGTGATTTTATCCAGTTACAATATTGAACTTTCAAAATAAAGATTACAAATGCATAGTCAAGAAATAATGTGTTGATATGCTTAATGAAATATTATTCTAAACAGAGAACAGAACACATGATCAAAAGCAATTTTTCAAATCTTAAATACCATATTGCTGTCATTTTTAAATTGAAACATCCCAAAGCCACATTTCATGTTACAATGTGACAGTTATTCCTCATTTCTAAGTATGAAGATCTTCAAATTAAATAATGATTAAAAAAGAAAATAAGAGAGAGAGAAGGAGAGAGAAAAGCAACAAAGAAAAATAGTTTATGTTTTCTAGATACTCAGTAGCAACCTATTAACTAGAAACTGAGTTTGCATATCAGCTGAATGCTTCTTTCATGATGAAGGGATGGCAATATATTTTAAGAGCATCATGCTACAGTACCCAGTCTTAAAAATATGGATTGTCCAGGAATGGTGACAGACATTTTGGCTCAGGACAGCCAAGTGCTGCTGTATAACATCATTAAAGGCATAATTTAAAGTACATTAAGAAAGAGAACCAGGATACTGCTAAATGGTGTTGTATCCCGAGCAAATCACTATTTTAATTACATCACCTATTTAAAATGGGCAGCCTTAATTCAGGTCCTTACTAGTTATTGTAAAAGTAAGTCTAATCATAGTTATTTTCAGAATGGAGTCTGCAGGTTCTTTTGCCCAGCCACATAAAGACTAAACATGTTCTAAAGCAAGCCACATACTTGCCTCCATCTAGTTTTATTCCATTGTTCATAGAAAACACCGGGTTACCATTTGTGCTTGACATCTCCATATAGGAGAAAACTGCTCCAAGACCATTTGTTCTTAATGAAAACAATTTGTTACTAGCTAAAGCAAAGTGTTCTTTGTTCTTCTGCCAAAAACGCCTTGTCTGTCGTCTATGTTTGCTGAGCTCACACACAATAATGGAAACACTATGAGATATGCTTAAAACAACAACATTACAAGCAGGACACATTTCACTGCTCTAAAACAATAGGCATGAGCATGTTGTTCTTCATCACATTTTTATCTACCACAGAAGCTCATTGACACAGTGGAGGTTGAGCATTTCTTAATTGCCTTTTTAATTTAGTCCACTCTTTTCCCTGGGGCTGATGCACTGATTGTTCTCATTCCTCCTTCATTCCACTCTCAATAGACCTGCTTTTATGAGATATATTTTAAAACAACTGGGGTTTTTTTATTATTATTATGTTCATATGTTTTTAAATAACTATATTTCTTTCCTCTATGAATTTAATAAGCTCTTTGAGAGAAGTGTTAAGAATATTTAAGGGAAATACAGAATACCCTGGGATTAGATGGTTTGTAAAAGGAGGCAGGACTAGAATTTAAGGGAAAAAAAAAAGAAATAGGGAAAAAAGAGTAGGTGGGACAAGAAAAATACAGACAGCAAAATGGTCCTCAGCTAACCGCATAATCATAGGCAGCCTTAGAAAAGCAAATTCACATAATTTCATATACATGGCCTTTGTCCCTACAGAGACAGAACTTTGCAGTGGCAGCCTAGAAAAGAACACGATCTGTGGACATAAGAATATTTAGAGAATGGATGAACTGCCTAATGTAGCCTTCATTTTCTTTACTATGTAAGTTTTTGAATGCTTTAACACATTCCCTTAAAATTAGAGAAAAACTCTTCAGAAATCGTTAAGTACCCATTGGACACGTGAAACAGTATATATGAGAGAGTTCAGCCTGGTAGAATTAAGAGTATACTTCACACTGCTGTCTTTCTACTAAAAAGAATGGAAAAGAAAAGAAAAAAGTCATCATCTGTTGTGAAAAAGGAACTGCGCAAGAATATGAAATATTCATGACTCTCATCCTTTGAACAAGTTAAACTAGTGAGTATGCAGACAAAGCACAAAATGTTATATGCTACTAAAAAATAAAAGCATAAAGGAAGATATGGTGCAATACATATCAGTTGTATCAAACCCCATAGCTTGTGTTGCGGTAGAGTATCCTTTTTCTCTGACTACATTGAATCATAGAATCATTTAGGATGGAAAAGATGTCCAAGATCACAGAGTCCAAACTTTGACTGATCAACACCTTGTCAATTAGACCATGGCAAAGTGACATATGCAGTCGTTTCTTGAACAACCTGAGCAGTTCATGCCAATGCATGAAAATCCTTTCCATAAAGACATGTTTCCTGATGTCCAACCTGAACCACCCCTGGCATAGCTTTGTGCTATGTCCCCTGGTCCTGTTTCTAGTTGCCTGGGAGAAAAGGCCATCCCCCACATTGCTACAACCTCTTTTCAGGTAGTTGTAGGGAGTGATAATGTCTCCCCAGAGCCTCCTTTTCTTCAGGCTAAACAACTCCAGTTTTCTCAGCCACTCCTCATAGGACTTACTCTCTAGACCCTTCATCAGCTTCATTACCCTTCTCTGGACCTGCTTCACTATCTCAATGTCTTTCTTGAAATAAGGGGCCCAGAACTGAACACAGAATTTGAGGTGCAGCCTTACCAGTGCCCAGTACAAGGGCACTTCCACAGTCCTGCTGGCCATGACATTTTCTATACAAGCTTGGATGCCAATGACCTTGGCCACCCAGGCACACTGCTGCCTTGTGTTCAGCCAACTACTGACTGATATCCCCAGGTCCTTTTCAGCTGAAACACTTTACAGCTACTCTTTTCCAGAATGTAGCACTGCATGGGGTTGTTGTGACTGAAGTGCTGGACCCAGTACCTGGCCTTGTTGAACTTCATATCTTTGGTCTTGACCCATCTACCCAGCCCGTCCAAGTCCCTCTGAAAAACCTTCCTACCCCCCATCAGATCAACACTCCAGCACAACTCAGTGTTGTCTATGAACTTACTGAGGGTTCATTTGATCCCTCATTCAGATTATCAATAAAGATATTAAACAGGACTGGCCGTAGTAGTGAACCTTGGGGGGTCCCTCTAGTGACTAGAGTGATATTTACGAGGAATCAAAGGAATTCATCTAGATGTTGCCAAATGAGCAAGACTAGTAATGTAAACAGAGTCGTCAGTGTATCACTGTTCTTTCCTTATATGAAACCTTCTCACAATCTTCAAACATGTCTTTCAAGTTACCTTGTTTAGAAATATACGTCTGGGTTAGTAATGATTTTTAAATATTCATACAATATGGAGTGAAAGGTTATAAAATTATCTGTTAAATCACATTTTAGGTACAATGAAGAGCCTTACATGTTCATAATTGAACACGGAGAAGAAGCTCTGTTTTCCCTTGTTATTCTATGCTATGTGCCATATCTGATTACTTCTCTCTTCTTCTTCAGCACTCATTTCCTCAGATATCTGCACAATCATCTCTCATTTCCCTGACCTTATCTGGCAACCTGTGTAGAAAGTAGAAATCATCAAGGCACTGCTGGACTGCAGGTCAGGTGCCTTTTGAATGCTACAGCAATGATCCTTACAGTAATGATCCAACTTTAGATGAATATGTCATAACTAAGGAAGGAGCAGAGAAATGTGAGTGGAGGTATAAATGCCTTCCACAAAAAACCCAAGGTGGTGTGATGGTGCTTTTATGGGTTTATACATTTGTAAGGGTTTGATATATAGTTTTGTTAACTTTCATATATACTCTCTGTAAATAGACTGTTCTAGTCTCTCCCCCCCTTTCCCATTTGGTTACTCCTGAAATTGTTATCCCTGCCCTCAGTTGTATCCCCTTCTCGGACCCCTCCTTCCCTATTCCATATTTGTANCTGGTGCCCAGACATCTGCCCTGAGGCCCTCAAAGGTGGCTGTGAGCTAGCCTGGGCTAAAGCAGGGTCTGAGGAGAAGCCATCAGAGAAGGCACCATAGCAAGGTGGTACATTTTCAGTTCAGGAAAGAGTCAGTTGAAGAGGAATATGAGGAAGTTAATGAAATCCTTTGCAGCGTGGAGAAGGGGATAATAAATACTTTGGGAAACTGGCTGCTCTGGGATGTTGTGAGGGCCAAAGGGATAATTAGTTTTAGAAAGTGATTTCGGACCTACATGGAATATATATATACTTTACATCACTATATATACTGGTAGCTATTAAACATCATGATCAAGATATATTGGTGATAAAATGCTGATTGCTGGAAACAGGTAAGGTGTGCCAGCAGTGAGATTGTTCTTCTGTTGACTTTATTTTTATATTGTTTTCTGAGGCAATAGTATGCCCAGTCAAGCCAGAAGGTTAGGTAGACCTTTGACCTAAACCAGTTTGGTCAGTCTTGTACTGCTGCAAATCATATACCTCTTTTTCTCTGCAGACCCCCATTTCTGACTCATGTCTGTGCCAGACCATGTTCTCTCCTTTCCAGACTATTTTGCTCTATCATCAGTTCCAGCAGCCTTTCTCACTGAAACCTTTGGGAATCCTTCTTTCACTGATTTTTTTTCTTCCTTTTTCCTGCTCCTGCCTCATGCGTGCTAAAGTTAATTTATGTTAGAAAAAAATAATACCAGCATTTTAAAAATATGTGAACTGTGTTATATACACATGTGAATATGGTCCTGTTTGTGGTCCCCTGTAGGCTGGCCTGCTTGTAACAGTGAAACAAGGTAAAATAAAATTTGCATTCTGTTTCTTTTGTGTTTTGTTTTTGTTGGTGTTTTGTTGGGTTTTGGTTTTTTTTTTTTGGTGTGTGTGTATGTGGTTTGGTTTTGTTTGTTTGTTGCTTTTAGGTTGGTTGGTTGGATGGTTTGGTTTCTGTGAGTTTTCTCTTTTTGGGGGGGAGGGGATGTTTACAAGAGAATAACCATGTTGCTGAAGGTTTATACCAGTCCTGGTTACACTCACAAAGAAAAAACATTGTTTTAACTGTGTGATATTATCTGTAAGGTATTAAAATAAAAATAGAGATGGGAAGGACTATTGGCTTTTAGATTTTCTTTCTTCTTTTTTTTTTTTTTTTTTTGCAGTACTCTATTTGGTTAGTCCAGGCAGAAATGAGAGTACTTATGCAAAGGTTCCTCGTGGTTTCAAAAGTGGAATTCAATATACTATAATGCACATCTCTATTGGAGTTTCTGTCATAATAAGGTTGATTCACTTATTCAAGCCACTCTTATTCCCAGCTGTACCTTCACAAGAAATAGATCCTAATCGCTGTCAATTCCCTTGGGACTTAGAAAGCTGAAGCAATATAGAAGTGTGTATAAGTTTTAGATAATGTAGTCACATTTTTCTAATCATACTTCTAATTTCACTAGCTTGTTACACAAAAGCACTGATTGGGGAACAAGATCATAAAAGCCTAAGAGATAATACTGAATCATTCACACACCAGAATGTAATAATTGTAGAGTTGCTTAAAGAGCTGCCATAAAAATACAATGAATCCCCAAAGCTGCATGTGCAGGATACTTTTAAAGAGGAACAAATAATACCCAAGGGTGGGGCATAGGAAAGCTTGTACAAAAACAATGATTTCTACAATAATTAAAATTTTAATCAAACCATCGATTCCCTTTCCCATCCTCTAATACAGACATTTCTGTTTGAACAGCGAAAGGGCCACTTTTCAGGAAGCAGCTTGCAAACACATTCTCATGCACATTTGAAATAAAAAAACCCTGAGTGTACTGTAGCTGAAAAACAGATGCCTTTTCTTGCAGGAAATACCTTTGTAGTTCTTCTTTTTACATGTGTCATAAAAGAATTTAAATAATTTTGAAGTTTAGAAAAATTATTTCATTTTGATTTCTGAAGACTGCCTAAAAGATGGAATAAAATACCATTTATGATAGTTCTGTATGTATTTTTTCACAGCAGTACTGAAAGGCACTTTTACATTTTGAGAAGGGGATTGGAGACCGCTTTTTTTCTCATTTTCAGCGTAAGACTGTAAAATACTTACTGGGTCTCAATTTCCTCACTTTTTGAGGATGTGGATATGCGACAAGGCATATATTAAATGTTATGATGGATCTAGCATGCCAAGTTATACAACGATAAGGATGCACAGAACTATGTGGCATCTGGAGGATGTCCCTTGGGTCCGTTCTAGTGTGCAATGCCTGAAGAAGTTGCAGGGCTCAAGCACAACAGAGAGCGATTAACACTACCATCTTCTGCCAACCCTTCCATTCTGGCACAGCCAACATCATATTAGGAGATTTAATGGCATTTGCACATGCTGTAGTGGTATAGCACTGCAACACTGTGCTGAAAATACACAAACAAGACCCTGAGTCTGGGAGAGTCTGAGGCATGACCACATGCAGGAGGGCATGAGGCTTGTGTCAAGTGCACAGGTTCACGAAGGTCCTTTCTCAGAGCCAGGTTCCTGAGCCCAAGTTCTCACAGCAGCAGGACAGGATTAGAGCGTCAGCAGGCTTTTGCTACAAAAAGAAAAATTATTCTGCCTTTCCATGTAGCAAAGCAAAACCTGAAAATACAACCTGAGCGTGTCTGTCTGGAGTTGCTGATACCATTAGTGTAATTATTAAAATTCTCAGAGCCTGGGCAGATTACTTACAGCAGTTGAAGCTGTTATCACTTAGGACAGACTTGTAGCAGTTCAGCCTGATGGGCACAGGTGGGAACTTGGAGGTTAAAGCAGAAACTCCAGTAATGCCTTTTTCTGGGGTTGGTACATTTCCAACAACTAAATGTTCTGGGATTTATGCACCAAAACTCATAACTGTTTTGATTAATCAGTGTGACTACATCAGAGGAGAGACTAAGGATGGATTAAGTACCTTCTGAAAACTCATGCTGTAAAGTCAAGCTTTTGTAGGAGGTAGTTTGAACCAATCAGCTAGACTGCATCAGGGAGTCTGAGAAGGTCTCACACTTCCAGTCTGTCTCTTCTGATGTGGGGCAATAATACCTAGAAGAGAGGTAAATTCAAATAACTGGAGACAGAAACATAAGGCATTGTATCCATACCTTTACATAGTATCTGTCTACAAGTCAAATAACCGGTTTTTTCCTTTAAATTTAGGTCATTACTTGTTTGTCCAGTGGATAAAGGAATTACTTATTTGCATTTTTTAATGTAAAAACAGCTGTCGTGTTCAGTTTCTCTGGACAAACGGGAACATTTTAACCACTCCTAAAATGTTGCCTGGACTTTGTAGTTAGCTGCCACTCTTTGAATGGCAAGCATTTTCAAGAAGCAAATCATACAGTCATGAGATGTGCATGTCATGGTCTGCTTTGTCCTACTGCTGTCACAATGAATATTTCCCTATGTAAGTAGTCCATAGACTCCCTGATATATACAAAACTAACTATTGTGAACCAAATAATAATAAAATAATGTGTGGGGATTTGGGATGTTTTTGCTGGTTTTGTTATTTTTGTGTTTTGTTGGGTTTGTTTTCCAAATAAAATTTATCCCCTAAATCACAGTGCTTAGAGGCAGACCTACAGGTAAGCCTGGAGTCTTTTCCTTAAATGAGTATTTACTATTCCAAAATAAGATTGACTGCTCAGATTTTTTCCTATGGTATGGTGAGCTAAAAGACATATGTTTCTGAATCAAACCAGAGATTCATATATAATTATTAGACTGTAGGAGCTGGTTTAAAAAATAGATGACAAATACCCCAACGCTTTAGATAGAATTGCAGGAGGTGACCAACCTTGAAACTCAATTCATGGTGTGTAATTGCCTTGGCAAGGCACAAAGTAGTAAGAATGTGCATTTCCTTGTACCGTATGGGAATGCCTTGAATTTTTGATTTTCTTCTATCTACACAAGGAGCACACTGCAAGGAATTGTTAGCTGAAGTTCCTTTGAAAAAGGAAAAAGAAACACTTTCAATGTGCTTTTGTCTCTACATACAGCCTTTATGACCTCCTTGCACATCGCAAATGTCATAAATCAAAATCTTCACAGATAAAGTGGTGGCCTGTCTCTTACAGTGCAATAAAAGAAATAATCAGTGATTTTACAGTGTGCCTTTATTACACCAAGTGTATGGATCTCTCCTAGGTAGAAGTTAGACTAATTGACATAAATTTTTCAGACAAATGGTTTACATTATCATCTGTATACAATGTAAAGGAAACAAACAGATTGCATCTATACAGATAGGACAAAGGCTATTATTTCTGTAGCTTCAACAAGATTTGAAAAATGTATGATGCCTCTCACAGTATTTGGTGGTCTGTACATAATAAAAATGCTTACATTTTCAATAGTAAAAATTACTATAGAAATTTGTATTTGTTTAAAAGTTTAATAAATCAAATTTATTATGTTTTGAGAAATGTAGATGCTATTCCTAAACTGCACATGTTCCCTCAATGTAACTAAATCATAGGGGATCTATGAGGAGGATGGGTTCTGTTTGTCCTGTTCAGAACAGCAGGAAGCAACTCTCCAAGACATGTTGAGATCAGTGATATTGGTATATAATAAAAGAGAAAAAATTTTAAAAATCCTGTCGATTCCAAGGTGGCTTAACAGTAACAGTAGGACATGCAAAATACTCCAGTTTCATAATGCTATGTTTCAAAACCAATGAGAAATCAACTGTAAAGAAAAAATTTAAGTACTTCTGTTTTGGATTTCTCACCAAACTCAAGACAATATGTATTTGAACTTATTGGAAGTCAAACGATGAAGAAAATGAAAAAAATGAGAGTACTGCTGTCATTATAATGATTTAAATCTACATTGCAAATGGACCTTATGACAGCCATGAAAACCTAGAGAGTCCAATCAAGTCCTAGACTTTGGGTAGGAAAAGATTAATGTAGCCCTGTGTAGACTGATTTTAGTGAGTTCCCAAAGAAAGCAGTGTTACTTGTCACTGATTGTCACACCCTTACCATAAGTCCTGGTAATGCTCTCTTATTCTGCTTAGGTGTGTTTATATTGTGCAAAGAGGAGTACAGAGGTGTATGTCGTACTGTTTGAGACATCTATGCTTTGCTTTTTTTATCATAAAGAAATAGGTTGTCTCAGAGTCTACTAGACAATGGAAGACTTATTTTCTACTATGCTGGCCATGTTTCTGCAACCTGTTTTTATGACTGTAGGAAAATCATTTAACAGATTCTGATACTTCATTAAATTAGGCCTTCTTAGATACTTGCTCTCTCAGAACATGTCTGAAGAAAAAGCAAATCATGGAGATTTGCCTAACAATTTGTAATTTCTTATTGAGGCAGCTGGCTATTGGAAATGCTAAAGAAGGACCAGCACATGGACTGACTCTAATTTCAAATTCCAGTTTCTTTAGGTCTCCTAGATGAACTATCCCGATTGCTGGGTCACTGAAGATTATAGATTTGTAACCACTCACAAAGATTTTATATTGTGAAGCAAAGGGATTTTTTTAACTTATTTCTGACCAATCTAACAGAAATAGATGTTTAAACAACTTATGTGCAATAATATTTTCACAGAATTTTCACTTGTCTAGTTTTTGGGTTTTTATGGTTTTTTTGACTGGACTTAGACCATGTGAATTTACTACACACTGGGCATCTACAGACAAGTCATGATGTCTCAGTAGTCCAAAACAATTCCTTGGTTCCCCAAAGAGTATAAAGATTTGGAATAATCTTTTGGAGAATGGAGTTCCTATTTTGTTGCTGGTGGGCAGACAGGAGTTCAAGGAAGCTCCCTTTGCTAATGGATAAAGCATTGCAAAAGAAGACATCTTATTTTATTTTATCCCATAGCTTCTGGTCTCCCCCTCACAGGAATGTTGATTTTTGGAAATAGATGAGGTAAGCAGCAAAACTGAAACCCAAGGTCTGTTTCTCTAAAGAGGCTACTATGCAGAATTTTCATCAGCTAGGCTGAAGACGTCCCTTAAGATCTGCTTACCTATCTCCAAGGCACAGTGGATTGCTAGGGCTGAAGGAGTCTTCTTATTTCATGCCGAAAAGTGATGGATGTACTCAGAACTCCACATCCCTTTCTGAAGCGTCGTTGTTTCTCCATTGTGACTATGCATTCCTATAGATTGCCAAATCCAGGACCACAATAGAGGTTGGGCTGTTGCAACTCCTAATGTCCCAGTCTGTAGGTGATCTAAAGAAGCCTCTTCTGGGGACGCACAGTGGTGGGTGTCACCCCCAGTGCATGAAGCTGATCCCCTTCAAGGATGGCCTTGGGTGGCCGAGGCAAGGGTTTGTGTTCCTGACTGGGTTATTGGGTTCCCCCCCATCTGATGCTGTGCTTCCGCCCCTTCATGTCTGGGCAGATGAGCCTTTAATCACACATCCTAACAGATTCGTCAGCCACTACTGATTGTGTCGTGAAGGACATTGTCTCCTGCATCTCCTGTGGCTGCTCTAGAAGAGTTTGAGAAGGGAAAATGGCCACAACTCCACCATCTTCTTCAGCACACAAAAGAGCAGGGATTCCTAGCCCATGCTGAACATCTTGCTGATTCAGACTGCCTATCTGCCTGATTGGGCCTGAACCTTGATCAATGCTAGGGACAGTGGAAGGCTTCTGAGAGACTTCTTCAAGCTGTCAGTTGCCTCAAGAAGTTGTTACTGCCAGTCATGAAGCCCTGAGAAATGGGTAAACATGACACTTGAAAAGAAACTGAGAATTTTTCCCTTCACTATTCTGTGACCATTTCAGTTACACTTCAGTCCCTCTCTTAATGATTCTCACCAGACTTCATGCAATTAGTTATTGAGAAGCCCATTCTGACCCCAAGAGCTGAAAGAGACCCTTTACAAATTACTTGATATCTCCCTACGTATCGTATCAGATGCAAAATCAAAGCACATTTGGCCCGCCGTCACAATTACTGGACCGTCTTATGTGGGGCAGCCTGCCAGAAATCTGATAAAACCCTGAAGAATCACAGCATGGTTTGAGTTGGGAGAGACTTTAAACTTCATTTAGTTTTAATCCCCCTGTCATGGGCAGGGACACCTTCCATTAGACCAGGTTGCTCAAAGCTCCATTCAACCTGGCCTTGAACACTTCCAAGGATGGGGCATCCACAACTTCTCTGTGCAATATGTTCCACCCTCACCTTAGGTATAAAGTACTTCATCCTTATATCTAATCGAAACCTACCCTCTTTCAGTTTGAAACTGTTATCCCATGTGCTACCACTAAATCCCCTTGTAAAAAGTCCCAGAAGGGGACATCATTAGGGATGATGGTCATTGATAAAAAGCTTTTTTCATGATGATGAACATAGTGATTACATTGACCACTATTTTCTTCAGCAAGAACTGAGCAATACTCATGCTAGTAGTGAGTTTTACCAAGATAGTACAAGTGAAAGGCAGTGCCTCAAAGCAGTATCACCTGCTGTACTATATGCACTTCAAGTTTAATGATAATAGAGCCTGCATCAAAAATGGAATTCTATCTGTTGCCTGGAGGCAGGCTTTTCACTAAGCTTCCATTTGTTTGAGTATAAAAACTTCTGCATTACTATGCGATCATTATGTGGTCCCAGTGCAGACAAAGCATGTCTGAAAATTATCCACATTTTTCACTTCTCCTCTTTCTTGATATTTTAGGACACACTAAACCAAACTGCACTTGTCTCAGTTAATGTTTATGAAATGGAAAGCAGTAATTAACAAGAGATAAACAATAAAAGCCTGATTCTTGAGTCTTTTCTCTATCGTCATTGGCTCTGGGAATATTCCCAATCCATTTCAGACCAAAGCCAAACAACTAAGAAAATGTTGAGGGTAATTCTAGTTATCAAATTTGTGCTTGTGATATGAGGTGTTTCTAAATAATCTTTAGTAAGTGCTTTGCCTCCAAGCATTACTAAAGTCCACAGCAGCCATGGGACAATGAAATATTCACCACAATTGACAAAAATCTATTGAAATAAAATATGCACTTTTGTTTGGTAGGCATTTTGTAGACCTTTAGAAAGATGTTACCAATATAAACTTGGTGGGTTTTGCAGAGAATGAATATCCTAGTTCTCCAACAACAAATAAAAGTAAATATCCTAAGTCTGTACCTAAGAGTTAATTGACAGAAGCATATGAGTATTGTATATGACTCAGTATAAATGTCCTTTAGTGTTATTTAAAATATTTGGGGTTTAGACTATTTTTTTTCCTAAATATAATATAAAAACACAGGTAATATAAAGTCTTCAGCACAGTAAATTAGTCTATTTTGATCTGCATTTGAACATGGAATTTAACAAACCTAATTCATTCTCTCAAGACAAAATGCAAATTTAATTCATTAAATGCTTTTTGCTTTATTTACAGGTTAAAACTCCACTGAGACACATCATTTCACATTTAGGAGATCTTGGTTGCATGGCTGTCGATCAGCATTACAAATTAGTTAAGCATAAAAAGATTACTTTGAATTTTTTTCCCAGCTTACTGAAAATATTTGACCACAATAAATAAATCAAAACATCTTTCTTCTGCTCTGCACAATGTAACTTACAGCTGTCATTAGCCTCCAAACAACCCAGTTGAAGGTAAATTAGTCTTCCATCAAGTGGCAATGAATGTCTGGCACTTCCTGGTGGCTGTGTGTGCTCTGTAGAGTGCTGCACTTGACTGGGGATGTTGAATAGTCATCCTGATTTTCCTTTAAAAGTATCAGGTTTTATTTTTTTTCCATGGGGGCAGGCTTATTTGCAGCTGACATTCACTTTTGTTTGGAAAAAATTCAGTGGAACCAATTCTGTCTCTATCCATGTTGAACTATGGCATCAATTCTATGATCCACAAAAAGATTACTAAAAAATTAATTTTGGCTTTGTTATATTTTAGTCAACCAAAGTTCAAAAGTTCCTAGGACTACAATAGAGCAGCAGTAACAGAAATGTAGGAGTAATGAAATGAAGCCAATCTCTCAGTATATCGGAAGGGTATATTTGCAGATGTAGTCTTCAGCTGTTTAAATGTAATGATACTTGAAATTTAGTCTGCAAGAAACTTGGACCTTTGTATAACTGATCAGCAACAGAAGCAGAAAAATACCCATGGTAGAAATGTCTTGGACCAAAAAAGTGATATTAAGAGTAATGGGAAAAGATAGGAAAAGAGAAATTCTACTTTCCGATACTCACAGCTGCTGCTGTGTTCACTTGTATTATGCAACAGTGCATGTGAATGTATGGTACCTAAATATAGGTACAAAAAAGGAGAATCACAATGTTTCTGCAATCATGCAACAACCCATAGGCAGTCAGAGGCAAACAAAAGCACACATCAAGAAGGACTGAATCTGAAGAAAGCTCAGGACACAGTGCAGGAGGGAAAACTTCTATGAGAGGTTCTGCAGGAAAGGACATGGGAATCATCAAATGTGCAATGATTTTCTTATGTGTAGATATATCATAGAAATCTGATATATCAGTGAAATTCTGAATGGTCTGGAAAGAGGAAATATGAAGTTTTAATTTTTTTTGCAATAGAAAACTGGAAATGGAATCAGAAGAAATTAACGTGCAGGAGATTTAAAAGAATTGAAAATTAGTAGACTTTTTTACCCACATGTAACTGCACTTAGGATTTCACTACCAAAAAAATTTGTGAAGGCAAAAAATATCAATGATTCAAAAAGCAACTAGACAAATTTATGGAAAATATTTCCATGTGAAATGCAAAGAACAGAGTTACAGATGCAGCTTCCCATTCTTGAAAACTCTAAGCTGTTATCATTCCATTCACATCCTGTTTTACTCTTTAAAAGTCTCCTGCTATTTACTGAGAGAGATAGAGTTTGGGTTCAACCCTAAGATTCTTATATACTGGGACTGCAGTAAGTGGTTTGAATATGTCATGCTGGATCCTGTGAGAAAATGCTTTTACTATCAGCAAGAACACTATTACAGCATTTAAAAAGTGATCTCATGATTCAGTGCCATTGTGGCAAAGAAAAAATGAAGCCTTCTTTTAAACCACAGATTGTAAGCTTTTTTTAGCAATGGGATATATTTTACTTAACCACATACAAATATGGCAGGAACAGTTATCCAAAAATTTAATCACAAATAATTTGTCATCCTGACTTTGTAGTTTCACACTTCCAGTGTGAGAAGAGAGCTGTGGAGATGAGAAAATAGCCAGCTTAGTTTCAATGTCACAGGCATCTGAAATGAGAGTAACAAGTCTAACAAATGCTGGAGATTCCAAAATTAGGTGCTTGAATTTATTTCAGTTTTAATAAATCAAAGTTCTTTCTAGCAGGTCTGAGACAGAATTTTAAAAAGTGTGTTATTCCTTTCTCAACATTGACTCTCTCCCTTTCTGAAATGAGAATGAATAAATTACAAACTGAGGTCTTCTGGGGCAGCACTGACTGTTACACTAAAAGCACATTTTAACTAGAGTTGTCAACAGGTTAAGATCAGCAATTTTTACAGGCATATCACTTCTCTTGCTATAAAACTGGCATAATAATTTTCTTCACAGTTGGAAAAATGCTTAATATTTGTTTTCTTGAACTAAACTATAGCTATTTGAAATGAAACCTTAGGTGTCCTTAATAATATGACCTTTAAATTGCAGTTCCTTTTCAGCTGCACAGGTAGTATTAAATAGGAGATGAATTCTACTACATTCCAGGAGGTAAGTAAAGAGATGTTAATTGTTGGCTTTTCTCTTCGAGTAACAGTTAAGTATTAAGAAATATTATCTCTCCCTGTTCTCCAGCCAAGATTAGCATTCTTTTCAGTACTGGGCCAAATCACTTGCATAAACACTACATTACTCCATCGAACCAAGGTGACTGAATACCAGATTGCTGAGTCCAGAGGAAATATTACAGCTTTATGACTATATATATTTCAGATGTGGAAGCTGTACCAGTAGATGGTGCTCAAGAATGCATTGCATATACAGCTATACATTGGTAGAGAACAGGGAGAGGGAGTAATGGATAATGCCATTCTGAAGCAACCTTCTTCCAACAGAGCTGCAAAAGGAAGTAACCTTAGCTATTCCAAAATGTAAATGGATAAGAATAATGAGGGCTTTGTGTGACAGAGTAAGGGAGATACAGCATGAATGATTTTGTGTTATGAGACTTCAACTGTAAAAATTTGCCTAACCTACCATACAGGCCACCAATTTTTTTTTTTTAATTTTTTTTTTTTAATGCCTGAGCCTTCTGGTAGTACTAGAGGACAGTGCAAAAAACAGCTGCATGAGGTGTGAGCAGGGTAATGGTCTGCTGGGTATAGTTGCTGAACTTAAGGATCAGGTTGAGAGGCTGAGGAGCATCTGTGAAGAGAGATGGACTGGTGGAGTTGCATCCTCTCTTTTCTTAGCAATACTCACTAGAAGTCAGAGGAGCCCTATGCTTCCCACCATCAGGATGAAGTGACCTAGCTGATGAAGAGAAATAGGAGCAGGTCGTGGGGGTATTAGAATTCCCTCTTGTCCTCCACCTCCTTTCCAGATGCCACCATTCCAGTTGCCCTTACAGAACAGGTTTGGGGTCCTGGAATTGGAGGGTCAGATTGATGACACTGATGAAAATAATTCACCTGGGGAACGTCTCATTTTTGTTCTGTCTGTCAGTAATAAAAAGAAAAGGAGGGTGGTTGTAGTAGGTGACTCCCTTCTGAAAGGAACAGTGGGTCCTGCATGTAGACCGGATCTATCCCACAGGGAAGTCTGCTGCCTCCCTGGGGCCCAGGGGTGAGATATCACTAAGAGACTCCCTGAACTAACTTGGCCCTCAGATTATTATCCACTGGTGATTGTCCACACTGGCAGCGATGAACTTGGCAAGAGGGCCTCCAGGGTGATTAAAAAGGAGTTTAAGGAGCTGGGACGGTTAATTGATGGGGCAGGAACACAGGTGGTGTTCTGCTCAGTTCCTCCAGTAGCACAGATGAATGCTGAAAGAAACAAGAGAACCCACACTATCAACAAATGGCTTATGGGCTGGTGCCAACAGAGGAATTTTGGATTCTGTGATAATGGGGCAACCTTTACCACACCTGGTCTGCTAGACCCAGATGGGTCCTATCTAACTAAAAAGGATAAAAGGATTCTAGCCCATGAGTTGGCAGATCTCATTGAAAGGGCTTTAAATTAGGCCTGAAGGGGGAGTGGGATGAAACCAGGCTCACCAGTGATGTGACTGAAGAGGGTGAGACATTATCAAGGGTGAAGTCAGTAACCCAACTGAAGTGTGTGTACACTAATGCATGCAGTATGGGTAACAAACAAGAGGAGCTGGAAGTCCTGGGCCAGCAGGAGAGCTATGAAGTAGTCATTATCACGGAAATGTGGTGGTATGACTCTCATAACTGGAGTGCTGCTATGGAAGGCTACAATCTCTTCAAGAGAGACAGGTGTGAGAGGAGGAGCGGAGGGGCAGCCCTGTATACTAAGAAAGATCTTGGTG
>WEIV01023716.1:24729-59711 GCA_013390005.1 Calyptomena viridis
TAGGTGGTTGCAGAAAGGCAGTTGATTCGTTGACAAAAAGGCTTTCTATGATTTTGACAATGTTTAAGACATCAACAACATTTCAGTCCATCACACCTCTATTATGCAGGCAAGAAAAAAACCATCAAGAAAAAACCATGTAGTAAAAATACAAGGAGACTGATTAAAAGGATGTACAGTCTCTTATTCCCTTCAGTTATTGATTGATAATTTCTGCAACAGCCTGTGGGTCCGGCTACTTCTCTTCCACTTTTTCTTTTCTCCTGTACTTAACAGATGGCCTCTTCCTACCTTTGGTACCCTAAATCTCTCTGCCCAATAGTCCCAACATCTAACTGTTGTCTTTTTTATTACATATATATGTATATATGTGTGTGTGTATATGCATATGCAGGGGGTTTCATTTGGTCCCTGTTCGGCTGTGTTCGCAGTGAGCGAAGAAATGCACGAACACTCTCTTCTGGTGCTGAATCCAATCCACCATGAGAATCTTTTATTGTGATTCAGCATTATTTTTTATATTATAAAATGGTTTACATTTTCCAAATGTTTATTCCTGTTAAATATCTATAACTCCAGCCATAGGCTCTCCTAAGGTCAGTCTCAAACCAATTAACTGAGGGTTAAAGTGTTCACAATGCGTCCATGTGCGCTCTGCTCCAATCAGAGTTGTGGTCACTCGGTGTTCATGCCTGTTTCCCAAACATGGTGTGTATCTGTTGTCCTGTTCTGGTGAAGGCCTGTATCCAAATATGGATTTCCCATTCCTGCATCCCCGTTAGTTACAAGCCTGCCAATAACTAGACATGTTTAGTTTCAGTATCCTATCCTAAAGTGACACATCTCTGTCACAAGCTGCCTTGCTTAAGCATATTGTTAATTCACCTTATTATGTATTTCTATATCTATCTCCTGCACTCATTCTGATGTTGTTGTTATACCTTCCTCACTTAGCTTTTCTCTCTCTCTCCTTTTCCACTGAATGTGTTTGCCCTTTCAGGTCCTTCTTTTAAAGGCTTTCATTTTAAGCTCATCAAGTCTTATCACTCAGTAGTCAGATATTCCTGTCATGATTTTCAGTTTTTAAACTAAATTTGCTGTACCAGATTTGCCTTTTGAGACTTGATGCTTATGACAATTCCAAAAACTTAGGACAAATCCAAATGTGATAACTTTTTCATTGGAAAACAAGAAAGTGATCATATGACTTGCAGAAAAATATTTCTGTAAAATTTCAGTGCATAGCAGGGAATATCAGAACTCAAAAAAGTTAAGCTTTTTCAATAAATAACCATAAGAATTTTTAATCAGTTGCAAAAAAACATATTTTCTCATTCTCGGGAATGGTCACAGTATATTTATGGAAGCCTCATGGAGTAAATTTGCCTCAAGGCAGACACCTGGTATGGGAAATTGGAGCAAGAAGAGTTAATCTATCTAAAGCCTGTAAATAGTTGAAAAGCGCATGTAGAATATGAAGATATTTAATAGAGGAGAGGCATTTCTAATTTGGTTTATAATACATTGTTGGACTATTTTATTTTTGTTCAAAAATCATGTGTTTAGAGATCCTATTCCTTCTGTCATTTATTGCCAATCTCATACTGGACACATGCCAATATTACAGCTTAATCAATGTCTAAAACACAAGCGTTAATTTCCTTTTTCTTGATATTCTGACACCATTTCAAATTCTATTTTTCTTTATCTTTTTATCTCACTTGATAACCACATTTTTCTTTTTTGTCCAGTTGACTTAATTCCATTACCTATCCTTTTTTTTAGTTAATTTTACTTCAATTTTTAGTTTCATAGAATAGAATCATAGAATCATTGAGGCTCTACAAGATTGATTTCAACCTTTGTTGGAACATCATCATGTCAGCTAAATTGTAGCACTAAGTGCCATGTGCTGTCATTTCTTGAACACTTCCAGATATGTGACTCCACCACCACCCCAGGCAACCATTCCAATGCTTAGCTAGCCCTTCAGTGAAAAAATTTTTTCTAATGTTCACCTGAACCTCCCCTGTCACAGGCTGAGGCTATGTCCTCTTGTCCTGTCACTAGCTGCCTAGTCCTCACCTTGCTACACCATCCTTCCAGGAAGTTGTTGAGAGTGTTAAGATCTCCCCTTGAGCCTCTTCTTCTCCAGGCTAAACAAACTCAGCTGCTCCTCATATGACTTACTCTCGAGAACCTTCACCATCTCTGTTGCCCTTCCCTGGACACACTNNNNGATCACATGATCCCTTTACATTTATAAGCTTCGAATGCCTACCCCTCTCAAGTTACCCAACCACAATTCGTCTTGAACCAATGTTCTCAAGATGCCCAACCAGAGACCTTCTACTTCCCTAAAGCCACCCTCAAGCCCCCCTTTCAGAGCTTCTCTAGCAGCTCTGGGCCTCAATGTTTTGTCCTGCCACCCCTGTTATCTACAGAAAGAATGCAAACATCTCTAGGAAAGGCCTACTAAAAACCTCTCTAAGTGAGCCTATACAGGCAAGCTAGAATTCTAGAAATAAGATGAAAAACCCCAAGGCATCAAACCAAGCCTTACTCTTCAAGCTCTTATTAGCTACCTGCCTCTCTCTCTTTCTTCAATGTTCTTTGAATTAATGTTCTGGTAAAATAAAGCAAAGTATGTGATACTATATTTCTTATGTGCTCTCATCTTTCTGCACATCACTGAGAATTTCTACCTTCAACACTGTACCATGTGTTTTAAAGCATTTCCAGGGAATTTGTTTTTCTGGCCTCAAGCTGAGTTTTGCCTCTATATTGAATTAAATCTCAAATTCAAAACAAGGCATTTGCTTTCCTGGATTTTGCTACACTTACCAAATCCAGGTTCTCTTCTTAATCTCCCCGAACACTGGCTGTATCTTACTGTTTGCTACGCATCTAAGGGACAAAAATCATGGAAATGCTCCAAATGCAAAAAAAAAAAAGAATTAGTGAGCGACAATATCACATTAATTAAGAGTACAGGTGGAAAAATATCTATTATTATTGGTTTTACAGAGACGTATTGAAATGAAGTAATCACTGAAGTCAATTGGATAAACCCTGAAAATAGAGTTCACTCATTCAAAGAACTTGGCTATTATTTTATTCATAGCAAATGAACATAAGAAAAAGAAATATATTGTATCATTGAACCAGAAATAATCAACTATGGGTAATTCTGGCTGAGAACAGTGTTTATTTGCAGACACATATTCAGACAAACATATAGATGTACATTTATATGTAAAAAGCCAGGTATACTACATGGTCATTGAGGGTCCTTTCCAATTAAAATATTCTACTATATTCCATAATCTAAAATTTATATATTAAAAATAATGTAATTCTTATTTTGATATTTAGTCGTCACCTATGAAATTATATAAAAGAGTAAAAACTGTTTAGACCTCTCTTACAATCATAAAACACAAGTATGAAAAAAAAAAGTATAGCAATTTGCAATCACCTTGCCTCAGGAAGCATTCAAGAAAACATTCAAAATCATAAAATCACAGAGATGTACAATTTTGTGCTTTTTTCAAGACATGGGTAGTACACAGGGCTTGACTGATGACCATTGCGTTACAATATAATGACTCCTCCACTGAGAAGGGGCTATTACACACATCGCAGAGATTTTTTGTTTTGTTTTTAATTTCATATCCACAGTATTAGAAGAACTGTTAAGTCCATCTGCATCCTGCTTTAATGTTAAGGGTCTCAAATCCATATGAAAGTAGATTTCTGATGAGTAATGTCATTAATCCCAAAGATATTCAAGAAACATTTCCCACATTAAACGGTGATAGTTTGTGTAAAGTTGATCACCTAGAATATGGTGAAATAGATTAGCTAGAATACAGTGAAACATAGTGACACTATTTACCTTTCGATGTGTTTGTCAAACCTTAGGGAAAAAAAATCTGAGCAAGGTTTCATAATACTTTTATCTTAAAAATAGCCCTTCAGACAAAATATCAGCACAATGGCAACTCATTTGCAGGACTTTTTTCCTCTGATACTTTCCAAAAAAAAGCCCTCTTAAAAAGACTGGCCCATGAAGTAAAACAAGCAAAGAATTAATGCCAGATGCCATCTTTAGAATAAAAGAATGGAAGCATAAACCCATGTCAAGTATAGCTAAAGTCTGTCAAAACCTTAACAAGGTACCAATTTCTCTAATGAATACCCAGTCTTCTCAATATATAGGAATAGAGGAAAAATAACCAAGTAAAACCAAGAGTTTCTGATTCCCACAGCAGTTGAGAATATTAACTTAACAATGTCTCTTGGGGGAAGTTGTCTGCATGATACATCTTTTTCAGGTCAAAGAAAACATGATTATTGGGGAAAGCCCTGGAATCAGGTATCAACTGTTCCATCCTGCAGCAGGGACTACAATAATTTTTTGTATGTATTTATTCAAAGGTATTGGAAATTCTAATACCACTATTTCTGTTATAGAGATTTTTCAAGGTCTGTAATTTCCAACTATTAACCTTCCATATTCTAACAAATGTGATAAATTCCAGTGTTAACCATATATACTTAATATCACTTTATTTGTTATAACCTCTGCTTCCAGTTGATGTAGAACTCCTCGAAGCAATGAAGTCTGTTTTGCCTTCTGAAAGAAAAACAGAAATACAAACCATCCAAACAAAATACTCCAACCCTGACTTAATGACATAAAAAAATCCAACAGAAGCAACTGATTTGAAAGGAAGAAAGAAGTCACGCATATTGGATAACCTTATGTTCTGCAATTCTGGTAGCTTTATTTTTCTTTATACACCTGAAAAACTCCCTAATGCATAAAATCAGAGAAATTAAAGTTTATTATCTTCATTTGTATTACTATCCACACTTCCAAAATCAAGGATGTGCCCATTTGAAGGGATGGAACTAGAAAGGGGATGAGAGACTAATGCTGCTGGATCTCAAAAGTCAATACAGACACATGTAAACTGGATGTTGTATGCTAGGCCAAAACCTACACTAAACTTCAGGATGAGTAGATGTTGTTTATATTTTATATATTTTTAAAATATATATTTTGTATATTTATATTTTATATGTTGATTTTTATTTTATCTGTTACCAAGTTTTAAACACTTCTTATCCATTTCAGTTGATCAGTCTTTTTTTGTTTGTTTTATTTTAAATGGTAACTGATTAAGTTATGGACATTTACCTTAAAGGACTATTGAAAATGCCATATACAGTAGTCAGATCTGAGTCTACAATGTGTGATTAATCACATCCATAACTGTTTCTTCTAGACTAGAGATTTCCTATGAAAACAAATGAATATTAGCTGAAATCATCTATGCAAACTCAGTCCATTACATGCTCTTTCTTACAGGTCAGCATACTCCTTAGATACATTATCCCCTAAGTCATTATCCCCTCAGCCACCACTTATCTGCTGCCTAGACAAGAGAGGAATCTACTTGCTTCATGGGTCAGCTGTGTTTTCCATTTACTCTTGCAGGCTGAGATATTTTTTGTATTGTCTTTGTAAAATATCAGAGCAGTTTAGTTTCATGCAACACTACATGCAAAACAGCTCCAGACAGTTACAACATTGCAATTCCATTATTCCTTTCAGAATTTTGTTCCCTTATGATGTCATATATATAGGCATTTATATAGTATTTATATATATTTATATAATTAGGTGAATGATTTAAATGTCTTATTGTGGCAACCTAATGTATAAAAAGTTATAATTAAATATATAAAATTGCAGTATTCTGAGCATATTCCAAAGCAAAACCAGCTGCATTAATAAAGAAATAGCTACTAGTATGTTTTTCCGAAAAGAAGAACAGTATATTACAAAAAGCAAAGTAGTCCCTGTTGGAGTATTAGGAAGTCTGGGATTTTATGTTTGGTTCTTATGACTAAAGCATTTATGGCATTGTAAGAACTGCTTAATGAATGTACTGCCTCGTAATACTCCACAGGGCATACTTTATTCTCTTCCTATTACTGCTTTTTTCTCTGCAGAAAATTCTACAAGCTCACTGTTAAGAAAGCAGAGTAGTTCCTGATCATGTATGTTTAGTAAAAATGGTTGATCATGGAGAACACCAGTGACTTGAATGATTCAAACTTATCCAGATATTTTACAGGTAATTACACACAAGTAAGAATTAGTGACTGCTGGGGCTTTCTGCATTTTGCATATCAAGCTTGATAATATATCAGTGTGCGTTGAAAAAAAATTATACTTACTTCTACAATGTTCCAGGAGGTGATCTAATGTATAGGCTAACATCCTTAGATTTTCTGCAAGTTAGTAATTTATTATGATTGATTCTTTCCAATCTCCCAGGAATTGCTTTCTTTTTTGATGCTTCAGTTGCTAAATCCAGTACTGCAAAATAATAAAGAATCTTTTATTCTGTCTTTGTTGATCTAAGTTTTATGCCTAAGACTTTCTTTTTAGTTCTAATGTATTTCTTGACAATTTAATGCTTTAAAGCAAGTCTAATTCTTCACTAATTTGCTATATGCATGTTACCATGTAGGACAGAACAATGGGAGAAGTGCTACAAAGTGAAACCAGTCCTACTGAGAACTTCATATGTACATGATTTGCAATGTAGGATTTTCTTTCATCAGTGTGAGGTTTTGATTTTAATTTTTTTTTAATTTTTAAATTTTATATTTAGACAAGCACCAATCTGGTCTAATAGACTGAAATATTAGTGGAAATATCCTAGATGTACTCTTAAAGCACATATTCCCATTTACCCCTCATCAGAAACATACCATGGTCATGCACTCTGATTGGTTCATTGGTTCTCTGTGCAAACAGAGGAAGCACACGAGATGATCAAGAAATTTGCCTTGAAAATGCATGCTGGATACAAACTCTAACACTAAAGCAGCTGCATCTGTGTGGGACCAATTCAGGCACAAATTATTAAAAAGTGTGTTCTGATATGATGTAAAAAGAAGTATTAGATTGCACATCTCACAGTAGCTGGAGCAAAAGGGCTTTTTTTGCTCATCCAGGATCATAATGTAAACTACAAGGAAAAGGTTCTAGCCTTGGAAGCCTTGCTAAGATGCAAAATGGAACTCTGAGAACATGCAGTGAATGGAGAGTCATTTACACTGAATAACTCTGCCTTTCCCTCCTCTTCCTGTGGAAGTATCTCCCAGATTTTTTCCTAGAAATGGACTGATGCAGAAAATTGCAGAGCTCTTTTTATAGAGATTTTGCTGTTAAAAAGAAATTCAACACTGGTCTTAAGGCACTTCAAATTTCCATTGTGGTGTGTAGATGTGGTGAGTTGACCCTGACTGGACAAAAGGTGCCTATCAAAGCTTCTCTATCACTCCCCTCATCAACTGGATGGGGGAGAGAAAATATATCAGAAGGCTCGTGGGTTGAGATGAAGACAGGACAAGATCACTCATCAGTTACCATCACGAGCAAAACAGACTTCACTCGTGGAAATTAGTTTAATTTATTACCAATCAAATCAGAGTAGGATAATGAGAAATAAAACAAAATCTTAAATCTTAAACAAATCTTTCACCTACCCTTCTCATCTTCCTCAGCTTAACTTCACTTCTGAATTCTCTACCTGAACAGCACCATTGGAGCAGGAGAACAAAGAATGGGGCCTATGATTGGTTCGTCACACATTGTCTCTGCCAATTTATTCCACCTCAGAGGGAGGGCTCTTCACTCTCTTCCCCTACTCCAGCATGGGATCCCTCCAATGTGAGACAGTTCTTCATGAATTTCTCAAAGATGAGCCCTTCCCATGAGCTCTAGTTCTTCAGAAACTGCTTCAGCATGGGTTCCTTCCATGTGGTGCAGTCCTTCAGGAACAGTTTGTTCCATTGTGGGTCACTCATGGAGTCACAAGTCCTCCCAGCAAACCTACTTCAGCACGGGCTCCTCTCTCCATAGGTCTATAGATCCTGCCAGGAGCCTTCTCCAGCGTTAGCTTCCCAGAGAGTCACAGACTCCTTCAGGCACTCACCTGCTCTGGCATGGGAGTTGTCCACAGGCTGCAGGTGTATCTCTGCTTCCCCATGGACCTCCATGGTCTGCAGGGGTACAACCTGCCTTACCATGATCTGCATGATGGACTCCAGGGGAATCTCTGCTCCGGTGCCTGGAGCACCTCCTCCCATTCCTTCATCACTGACCTTGGTGTCTGCAGAGCTGTTTGTTTCACATATTCTCACTCCTCTCTGACAGCAGTTTTTCTTGTCCAGGGATTTTTTTTCCCCTTCTGTAGTGGTTTGACCCTGGCTGAATGCCAAGGACTCATCACAGCCAGCTCTCTCACTCCCCTCCCTACAAACAGACAGAGGAGAAAAAAGAAAACCAGAGAGTTTCACAACTTTGAGATAAGGATCATAAGAAATTCCTCACTGATCATTTCACAGGCAAGACAGGCTCAAATTTGGGATATTAAGAATTTATTATAATCAAGATCAGAGATTAAGAGTGAGAAGTTCAGTAGATCTTACAGTCACCTTTTCCCCCACCCCTCCCTCTTTCTAAGATCTACCTCCTTCCCCCCCAGAGGCCCAGGGAGATGGGAGTGGGGGTTGCAGTCAGATGTTGTTTCTGCCGCTGCTCAGAGAGAGGAGTCCTTTCCCTGCTTCCCGTGGGGTCTCTCCCATGGGAGACAGCTCTTCACAAACTGCTTCAATGTGAGTCCCTCCCATGGGCAACAGTTCTTCAGGCACGTGGGTCACTTTTCCATGGGGTGCAGTCCTTCTGGTATAGGCTGCTCCAGTGTAGGTCCCCCACAGGCCACAAATCCTACCAGGAAATCCTGCTCCAGTGTAGTCTCCTCTTCCACAGGCTGCAGCATGCTGCCAGAGCCTTGCTCCAACATGGGCCTTCCATGGGGTCACAGCCTTCTTATAGCATCCACCTCCTCCAGCATGGGCTCTTCCACGAGCTGCACGTGGATCTCTGCTCCCTATGATCCCCCATGGGCTGCAGGGAGACAACCCACTCCACCATGGTCTGCACCACAGGTCTCAGGGGCCTCGCTCCAGTGCTTGGAGCATCTCCTTCCCCTCCTTCTCCACTGGCCTTGGTGTCTGCATTGTTGTTCACATGTTCTCACTCTGCTCTTCTCTAGAGTCCATCTTCATCTGCTCCCTACTTTTTTTTTTCCCTTCTTAAATATGTTATCATGGAGGCATTACTATCCCTCCTGATTGGCCTGGCCTTCTCCAGAGGTGGGTCCAGCCTGGAGCTGGCTGGCATTGGCTTTGCTGGAAATGGGGGAAGCTTCCAGCAACTTCTTGAAGAAGCCTCCTGCATAGGCCCCCCACTACCAAAAAATGTGGCCACTGAAACCCAATACACCTTCTTAAATACATTTTCCCAGAGGCACTATCACTGTCACTGAAAGGCTTGGCCTTGGCCAGTGGCAGATCCATCTTGGAGCTGGCTGGCACTGGCTCTGTCAGACACAGAAGAAGCTTCTAGCAGCTTCTCACAGAAGCTACTCCTGTAGCACTCCCTGATACCAAAACATTGCCACCCAAACCCAATACGTAAGGAAAATCTGATCCAAAGTGCTTTGCTCTAACTAGTTGTCTATGTCATTAATTGAGGTTTTTTTTTCCCTTCACCATTTTTTCCTCGATGTCCTTCTAACACCTATTTTTCTTTTGTTTTTTCGTTTGTTCTTCAATCATCAAGACTTTAAATTCCTAAAGCAACCAAAATCACTAGTTCCTCCAGATTGTTATGTATTGTGACTTTTTTTTTAGATGGAACAAAATGCTTCACCTGTTTCTGTGACTTGACCTAGCAGCTGCTGGGCACTAGAGATGGTATACGAGACTCATACAAGTATATTGTCCCTTTCCCAATTAAAATTACTTCAAGCAGCAGTCAGCTTCCTCTAAACATTTAAAAAAATGTTTAGTCAATTACCACAATTGAATCATAGGTACGATTTAATGTATTTCTGCTGCTAATTTGAATATTAGATAATTTGTTAATGCAATTTTTACTTTGCCTTTTCCACTGCACATTTTTCTTTTTCCTTTTTTGTTTTTTATGGTAGTGTTACTCAGTACCTAAAAGACTGCTTCCTTCCTCTTAGACCTATCAGAAAAGTTTTTCCCAGTTCTTCCTCTAGACTATGCCCTTTCTTTCATCTTTTGTATTTATTTCAATAATTCCAATATAACTTTCCTAATTCACTTTAACTTGTTTATTTACTATCCCCGAAAGTATTTAAACATTGATTTGCATGATATTTTATTACATGTTTGTGAGATACTGGATTCAATTCTCACTGAATTATATAATTATTTGGGACCGACCATTGCAATGTGACTTCCAAAGGATCCTTCGGTGATAGTTATTTATTTTCTCTTATCTAATCTCTTCTTTCTTTCTTTATTTTTCTAATCTCTTACTCTTCCTTAATCTCTTTTGGGTAATTTAAAACTGATAGGTGGATTCTACTAAGCTTTGTGCTGGGTTGCTTTGTTTGCTGTGTGCTTTTGGTGGAATGCTTCTGCCTTGGTGGTATATTACCGTTGAAGCCTTTTGCCAAAATGTTTATTTTCTCACTAAACTAAAAGAAATCTCTTGAGAAAGTGTGTTACTGTTTTTTCTTTATGTGACTTCTAGATAATAATGAACTAAAGCCTTTGCACAAGTTCGTTTAAGCAAAGTCTTTTGAAGCTTTAAATGTATTTTTAAAAGTAATACTTCCAGTCATTATTGTGCGGCTTCAAGACTAGGGTGTTACAGTGTTAAAATGAAAAAAACTAACTGTGTTTCAGGACCTTGGGTCTTGAAAACCTCCATGGAGATTTTGGAGGTTGTATGGGAACCTATTGCAGTACTTGACTATTCTTCCACTGAAAAATTATTTTTCTCTTGTTTTTAACACAGGCAATTTGAACATACTCTGATTTTTTTTTTAATTTTCATTGTCTTTTGTTCACCTCTATTGACCTCAGTGAATGATCTGGCTCTGTTTTCTCTTCTCCCTCTTGTAGTTGTGGCAAAGCTGCTTCTAAGAGCCACCAAAGCCATGTCTTCTTGAGGCTGAACCAACATAGTTGCCTCAGCAGACTCTCCATGTACTGCATTCCCATCTTGTTCAGTGGTTTGGTAGTTAAAGGGAAGCCTTATCTCTTATTGAGAGTTAAGGCTGTCCATAATTTGTAGTCAGAAGAGATTTTTTGTATCAAAACAAGCTCCCACTGGCTACCAAGTGGAATGCTAGGATTTTCTGCTTCTTAAATACAAGATACTGTGCTGGGGACCTTTTCTCCACTGATACCTTATCTTGGGATGCATGACCTGGAGATGCTGCTCTTTTGAGATGCTTGCTATGGGGAACATGTTCAGAGCTGTGATTTAGAAGTCTCTTCTGTCTCTTATGAGGTGAAGCATTCTGTAGACAATTCTAAAATATGGATTTTTAGAGAAATGTGTCTTTAAACCACACCAGTGAAATGTCAGATGGGACAATGTCTTCATGGTTTTTTTGTAACATGTTGAAAGACAGTTATGTGATTTGTTTCACAAACTTTACCCATTTATGAAAAGGCATGAGATAATAGATGTTATATCTAGAATATGGGGGAAGCTTTTCTGCATCTTTTTGTTTATCTAGATGTTTTTCTTGTTCCCTGAGGTAGCAGAAGCCTCTGTAGTTTTTCATGACTATTTATAGCATGGTGTTTATTTAAAAATCTAAGTGCACAGTATGGGTATATAAATAGCTTGGAAATTGGGACTCCCATTCTTTTTTAATTTTCCTTTTCCTGTCTGAAGTTCCTCTATGCTGTCTCATCATTCTGTCTCCCCTACAATTAACGTTAAACCTAATTTCTTATTTTTCACACTGTATTATAGAGAGCAGTACTGACTCCTGAGTGTAAAACTTTTACCAGCACTAACATGAAAAATTCTTCTTGCTTGTGTAAAAGAAGTGAATATGAAGTCTCAACAGCCTCAACTAAAGTCACATCCTTGGCAGGCCACAGGGCCTACAGTGTAATTGGGAAAAGAGCAGCAGAGCAGTGTTTCTGTTCGTTTGCAGATAGGAAGAAATTTTTTTTCTTTTCTTCTCAGTAATAGCAGGGACTCATTTAGCAGTTCTTCTCTAACACAATAAATCACCCCTTTATGCTCCAAAATTTGATCATTTTAAAAATATATATTTTGGAATTATTGGTTACAACTCTGTTCCTGAAAATTTACTGATTGGAAGATACTTAGTACCAGTGAGCTTCTCTCATTGCCTGGAAGAGCCAAAATTTTCGGATGATATCCAGCTACTGGACAACACAGCACCGTCATGTAATGAGAGATGTGTGGTACACTGGCCAAATTTGGAAGAAATCTATTGAGGAGTTCTTGACATTTATGTAATTTGTGATCCCTTCATATTGACTTTCTTTTTTGTTCTTCTTTTTTAATGGGTCTTTCAGGAACATATCATTCATACAAAACATACACATGAAACTACATATATTGACATATAAATACTTGATTGTATATGCCCTATTTGAAGTATTTGAAAAGCTGCTTTGAAAAGTACTGTGAGAGTATCTCTAGAAAGTTAATCTGGGTATCATTTAATTAGAGAGACAATACAGTGTTCCTGCTTATAAAAGCAAAAATATTAGAAACAGTTACTGTAAGAACAATTTAACAGCAATGAAAGGACTGAAATATATTCTATTAAACAGTTTCTTCATAGACATATATAAATCATAGCCTCTTGATGAAAGCAAACATTTAAATTTGCTGTATAAACTGCTAACTGTCAATTGTTCAGCCCATTTTATCGAGTCAATGTTTTACAGCAGGCTTTTGAATTATTTTCTTCTGTGGTCCTCTCGTGAGTCTTTGGTGCCTGAGGTAGTGAATCATACGCATTTGTCCTCTATGATAATATAACTTGCTGGAAGACTGCATTTCCCTAGCATACAGAGCCACTCTTCTACTTTTCTCTATCTCTTAGACAAATTATACCCACCTCAGAGGAGACTGCATTTAAGAGAAATACCCTCAAAAGTTTTTAGATTATCTATGGTGACCTCAAAGTAGATGGCTAACATTTATCAAGCTTTACTGATTTCTCCCTGTGTTTCTCATTGCTATTTTTTGGTGAACCTTTTTCATGTTTTCGTGAGTCATAAAGATGCCGATCAGTGGGTGTTAGGCCACTAACATATAGATACTACTTTCTGCTCTCTGTGCCTGTTGATATCCCAGGAGACTGACAAACAACAACAGCACATCTGGGAGTACAGGATGAAAATGGAATTTATGATTGTTGAGTTGCCTAAGCAGTACTATCAAAAGGAAATTTTTTTGTATGTAATGCCACCCAAGGAGTGTGTGTATGAGCTAAGATAAATTATAGCAGACCTTATTAATGAAGACTCAGCGGCAGAATAGTAGTGTTCTGTATTGGAAGAATCTTCATGATTAATGTTCTTCCAGGTGACTGCAGCAAGACTGACACACTTTTGGTCAATTTTTCTCTGGCTGTAAGGCACAGAATTTGCAGGTTCTAGCTTGGGTATCCTGCACACTAGAGCACCATCAATTTGAACAAGTGAGCTGAAAGCAATCTCCAGCATGAAGTAATTTTGCAACAGAAAAAAACCCCAATGAAACAAAAAAACAAAAAGAAAATAACTAAACAGCAGCATAAATTTGGAACAAAATGTCAGAACGTTTTAATTCTGGAAGGCTTTTTTCTCTGAGTTTGGATTTGAGTTCATATCCCAACATGTTGTGTGCATAAATCCAACTAGTAAACTGAGGACAATGTGTTCAGAGATGAACAGATGAACACAGAAAGACCTTAGGTTGTAAACTAAAAATATATTAAGGAACATTAAAGATGAATTTAAAAAAAATAACAAGCCTTTTTTTCTTTATTCGCAGGGCAACAGCTTCTTGTTGGTCAACATGGGATATCCTATAAAAGCACAGATTTACAATATCAAAGTTTTTGTTTGTTGTTTCTGCTTTCCTGTAGCTGTTAATCAAAGATCACATCTTTTCAGATGCCTGACAGGTAGAGCTTTGCCAACAGAAGTCTGTAGCTTAGACCTGGCCATAATTACCTGATGGTATCCCTATTAAGTGGAATTACCATCCCCATTAAACAGCAGTTATTGCTATTAGATATCATTAGTCTTAAATTGCTTCCTTGGGAAACATCTCAATTAAGTAAATTTCCATGTAAAGTGCATCCTGATTAACTGAACTGCACTGTATTGCTTTGTTTCTTCATGTACCCATTTCAGTAGCCTTCATCCCTCATTTACAACTCTCTCAAAGTCTGGCCTTTCTAAGACTCACTAAAAAAAGTTCAACTTACTGATGTATGAACTGCAAAAGACCATATTTTTTGGTGTCTTGGCACATTTTATTAGTTGGATTTGGAATTTGAGTTCCACTCTTGCAAGGTATATTCATTTTAATTAACATGTAGTTCTCGTGTTACAGGGCACATTCCAGATGATGTAAAAGGCTCTGAATTATGCATGGAAAAGATTGATGTGAGTTTGCTTTCTAACATATTTTTAGAGACAGATATAAAAATAATTCTATTGCTAAAATAATGTAATTTTTCTTTCTCTGGAATATTTGTGCTTCAGAGGTCAGAGGCAACGGTTTCAGAAACAACACAACAATCAATCTCACCCCTTTTATTTGTTGAAAGAGCAGTTTTATTACAAGCAGGTTAGAGGTGAAAATAAAGCCAGAAGTATTTAATGAGATTGTTAATTCAGAGTTCAGTTTATAACAGTTATGATAGTCCTGAATGATGCTGGGGTGAGGAATCCAAACAAACCCTTAAATCAAATCAAGCCTTTCAGTTAAATTCAAACCTGTGAATATTAATGTACCTTCAAGACAAGTTAAAACTGAAACAGTGTTCTTTTAAGAAGTTATTACATGTTTTTAAAGTTAAAATGGTTTGCTTATGTAGCAACTTTTTATAAATACAAATTACACTTAAATAATAAGAATAAAAAATTAAAGCACATTACTGAAAACTGACCTTGTTTTCTCCTGCTTGTAAGAATAGCTTTCCAAAGTAGTTGAAATTCTTTTTTAATGCTAAAGAAAATTTGGATTATAATTTCTGGTCATCTGTCTTGTCACTGAATACAATTCAAAGGCACCATACCTATACAATTTCTGAGATGTAGTCATGCAGAAGGAAAAAAATGGCAAAGGTACTCATTCAGTTCTTCTAGTGATTATTTGGAATGCTGTATGTCAATGTAGAAATACTATGTAATTTGATCCTTTTGACTTCTGCAGTTTTGCAATGGTGAGCACACACATATGCACAAATTTATATCTGAGAATATTTGTGAGTGCAATCTATTGAGCATCCCCTCTTCCTTGCTGAGAAGGTGACAAGGCAGTAAATCAATATGGGTTGGACTCGATGATCTTGGAGGTCTCTTCCAACCTAGTTATTCTGTGATTCTGTAATACCTTCCTTGAGAAGAGTTTTCAGGAGAGTGGTTTTCATATTTTTGTAACAGTACAGTATTTTATTTGGATATTTTCATAAATCTTCCTAGATATGCTTAATGCTGTCTAATATGATTTTTAAATGTTTTTCACCCTAAAAGTCAAGAAGTACCAATGCAGTAATCTCTCTTCCTTTTCAATAAAACAAATGTTAGTGTGTCCATAAAAATAAATTCCCTTATTAAAAAAAAAAATGCAGTTCAGAATAAAACAGACACTTCTGGTCTTAAAATTGCAAGCCATAGAGAATTCATTGGAAAACTGGATAAAATGTGCAGTTGGTCTCCTGCTTCTGAGAGGGAGTAAAGACATGAATATGATTTTGCTTAGAACTTATTTCCCTTTTGTGGTGGTGTGCAATTAGCATATATTTCTCACTGTATATTATTGTTCTGTTACATGGTATGTTCTGTTATATGTGCCCTACCCCTCACCCCAGATGGTTTGTCCCTTCCTTTGTTCTCCCTTCCCATTGGCTGGAGCCCCTATAAGAGCCAGGGGCCGGAAGTGGGAAGGGCTCTTTCCCTGGTTATCCCACATAAGCTTGGACCCTCCAGGTGCCTGTTGCCTCTGGAGAGAATAAACTTGTATTATATGTAACCGGGAAGATCCGTCAGCAATTTCTTCGTCCTCCGTTTCCCTCAGCCATCCCCTGGGGAGTGCAGGGGATACACTTACCCCGGCAAGCCCAGGCAGGGGATGGCTACACCCTTTCATTTTCAGTTCTTGGGTTTTCTTTACTGAACTGAAGATGATGTTATTGACTACATTTAAATACTCTATAAATATTCATCAAAATCAGGGGAAGCTTTCTGTACATTCGTTTCTGCCTATTGCCTCTAGTCCTATTGCATGGCACCACTGCTAAGAGCCTGGCTCCATTCTCTTGACGCCTGCCCTTCAGTCATCCTCAGATTGAAGTTCCCTTCGAGAGGTAACTTCTTTACAGACATAACTTTCTGCTTTGAGATGGCAGTTTCATGTAAGATTTATCTATTAGGATATGAATCCGTAAACATCAATTGTCCTGTTTTCCTGAGTTAGTCATAGTTTAGGAAAAAATACCTTCTTGACAGAGCTCTACTCACCTTAAATACAGCTTAACAATTCCCTGTAATATCAGTTATATTGAATGCCACAAGGTTATTCTATATTTTATGTAATAAGAGAATGAATTTTTTTCCTTATGTCTTCAACATATTAATATGAGATTTAGTGGATTTTGCATCTAATTTGTATCTCGCAGATTTTATTCATTTTCTTACTACTCCTTTCATTATGTTGGGTTTCCAAAGGCCTCATACTAAGGTACAAATATTTGAACTGTGAAGTCTATCCCCAAGGAAGGCAGATATGCTCTGCATAAAAATGACATGCGTAAACTACACTGTTTTGATTACCTGTCTTCTACTGCCATGGAAGAGAATCCCAGAAGAATTCCTGGACATTTACTTCTTTGCAACATCTTTGTGTTTTGTGAATTTGTCTGAAACCTGTAAGATATGCCAGTGTGTGTGTGTGTATGTCTCTGTGCATTTTTGACAAAATTCTTCATCACAAATTCTGTTCTAGTCCGGTGGGGTCAGGTACTACAGCTTGTGATACAGTCATCAGTTAAATCAAGTTATTCAAGGCAATTGTAAAGTGTTTCTGACTCCATTTAGCTTTCCATATCAAACACTTACCATGTAACACAATGCCCCCCAACCTTATCTTTTAAAAACAAAACTTATGACTTGGCCTTTAGTTGCATTGTACAAACCCAAGAATTCTTACTTTTATTTTCCCAGACAATTAGCCTTACACTAATACCCAATGGTTTTTGGCTTAGGCTTTGATTAAGCCTGCAGCTATAGGACTTCATTGGAAAAATGTTATAATCAGTAAAAGCTTATCGTTTGGTAAAAGAGGAAAAATGGAACATGGTTAAATGACCTTTAGTGGTAACAGGCAATCCTGTTTCTGTACACTGGAAAAAGGATAGAAGTTGAACAGTGGTGAAACATCAAGCTTCAAGGCAAAGGAAGAAAGACTCCTGTAGCTCACACTCACACCTTTAGTCCTTCTATTCTTCTGCAGTATGCACATTTTCTGTTTCATTAGAAGAGAAGAAAGGATGTACTATGTAAAGAGTTGTGGAAGTTATTGTAAAGGGTACAAAGAAAACCTATATTTCACTCTTCCCCCAGACTAATGAAAATCCAGGTATTTTTTCTAAATAGAGACCTAAGTCTATTGATAGGGGAGTACACAGATATCAGTGAGTCAGTACTGACATTTTTTGTATGAATTACACCATTACTCTTAGAGGAAACATATCAAAAGCTGGCTAGCATTTGACTTAAATATTGATAGCAAAAAATATAGATGATCACGAATAAAAACTAGATAAAAATAGAAAATCAGATTTCCATGTGCTAGTAATTATTTCACATTGAAGGTTGCAAGTTGCTGTATGTCATCTTGGGACTACATAAACCTATCGGAGATGGGCGTGCAGCTCTGCCTGCCTGGAGACGGGGGGGGCGGCTGGGATGGGCGGAGAGCGGGTGTTGTGCTTTTGGCCGGTGGTGGGGTGGTTGGATGGCTTTCTGCCAATTGTGTTGGAGTGTGCAGGCCTTCTGATGTGTGTGGATGTCTGTTCTGTGAACGGTGGGTTGTTACATTTCGGCACCCATGAACACGCAGCAAACGTGTAATCAATGTCGCCCTGGCCGTCCCGACCGCGACATTATGGTGACCCCGACGTGATTAAGGAGTACCTGCAACATTATGGTGACCCCCTACATGATTGGGGGGTAACCACGACATTATGGTGCGCCCGACAAGAAGAAGGACCACCGTGAGAAGGCTGCAAGATTTGCAGAGGGGACGGAGATCGGTGGAGCTGTGTTTGGCCTGAGCCAAAAGTTTCAACAGGTGAGCCACCGAGAAAAATAATATAGGAAGAAAATGATGAAGCAGAACAGGCAGTCTGAGTGCAGCAGAAAGCCGACAGCTCGTCTGTCGTCTCGGCCACAGAGCCGGAGCCAGGAAGCAGGAGGGAGGGGTTGCCTATGGGTTCCCCCCCTCTCAGAGTTTTCCAGGAGTTGCTGCTAGACGAGTTTGCAGGCGGCGTCAGCCGAAATTGCAAAGACTCCCCCCCTGGAGAAGCAGGGGTGGTGCCTGCTATATTGCCGAAGCCGTGTGTGTAGCCGGATTGGAGCAGAGCAGTGTGCGCTCTACGTTTACTGTGGCTGCGCGGGTGTGACGGGTGAGGTGTTGCGTGTGCTTCGCATCCTCACGCAAGAGGTTTTGAAAGCTTCTGGGACGGACTCCCAGGGCTTCGGGATGCGGGCTGGGGCGGAGCGATATTGTGCCTTGAAAGTGCGGGCGGGACCCTGCCGCAGGGCCTGGCGCCGGGTCTGGCGGGGCATCCGCGAGGAACAACGGCGGAGATCGAGGTTGGTAAACATTGTAAACTTTGGTGACTTCGGAAAGAGGAATTAAGGGTGCGCGGCAGAGATGTGGTGGTGGGCGGAGGTTGCCTCCTTCTTTTCTGGTGCGGCGGGGCCGGGATGGCCGCGGACGGAGGGCTTGCTGAGGAAGTGAACTTTGAGCCTTAAAAACTCCTTCGCGCACTTAAACAAGAAACAGAACACCTCCCCGCTAAACATCTACTCTCAAGATCAGCCGTCAGAGGACGACTCGGAGCGGGAGCCGTGGTGGAGCCGTGGCGGAGCCGTGGCGCCGAGAAAAGCGGCGGAAAGGAAGGGCTGCTTCCTCGCCGCTGTTGGCTCCGGGGACGGAGCCTCCCTGGGCAGCGCGTTCATGGCCGCTTCTGCCTCACCGCCGGCCAGCTCGGGGCCGCAAGAGGAGCCGCGGGGCTGCACNGTTGCCACGTAGATCACCTTTCCACAGGTTGCAGTCCTTCAGGTATAGCTGCTCCAACGTAGGTTCTCCACGTTCTGATATCCATCCGCTCCAGCATGGGGTCTTCCAGTCCTCCATGGGCTGCAGATGAATCTGCTCCCTATGGTCTCCCATGGGCTGCGGGGGAGACAACCCGCTTCACCATGGTCTGCGCCACGGATTGCAGGGGCCCCATTCTGGTGCTTAAGGCATTTCCTCTCCCTCTCTTCCATTGACCTCGGTGTTAATCACAACTTTTCACTCTGCTCTTCTCTAAGCACCCATGTTTGTCTGCCCTAACTTTTTTTTTCTCCTTCTTAAATATGTTATCACAGAGGAGTTTCCATAACTCCTCATTGGCCTGGCCTTGGTCAGCAGCGGGTCCAGCCTGGAGCTGACTGACATTGGCTCTGCTGGAAATGGAGAAACTTCCATCAGTTTCTAAAGAAGCCTCCCCATAGGCCCCTCTGCTAACAAGAAAAAACCTGGCCACTAAAAACTACCACAAAATGTCACTCTAAATTTGAATTTGTTGGTGTCCCCAGAGAGAGGGAAAAATTACACCTTTCCTAATTTTTAGCATGGCACCTGGACTTGTGGATGATTTCACCCCTTGAAAATTAACTTCAGTTTCTAACCACACTGTTTCAAACAGCAAGGTCACTAGTTTATTTTATTTGTTTATTGTTTGTTATTTATTTCATCTTTAACTGAACTTGTTTAAGTATTTAATTGAGTCTTGACAAAGCAGAGGGGAATAAAAATCTTCTAAATGCTTCATTTTTTGTGGGACAAATCAATAATGTATCTTGCATGAAGTTTTGTTTATAAAATGCATCATGAAACCATAGAAGACATATTTTTGTTTAATATTATTATCCTGACTGGATTTGTCCTTGTGATCATTGTCATAATCAAGTTCACATAGACTTAATTCCAACTAAACCTTCACATCTACAAGTCCACTATTTGACTGACTCAAGGCCATCTCCTGCTTATTGCCAGTTTCTTTTAGCAGTGGAACAATAAGTTTCATTAAAGAAAAGACTGACATGGTCTAAAGAACAGCTCACTGCAGGATCTATTCCATATCAACTGTATGGATGCAGAACATTAAAAAGTGACTTCCCTAGAGTGTAAAATTTACTATATATGTAAAAGGATGCAAACAAAATGTAAAAAGCCTGAATTTGGCCTTATTTGTTTGGTTAATAGAGGTGACAATTAATGTTGTCCATGTAGTTCCTGGAAAAAAACCCCAAAAGATCACTGCAAAATAACACTGCAATGTGTTTTTTTTCCTAATCCTCACGTAGGTTTGTTTAGATGGAAATACATCTCATGACTGTGGAAAAAACAAAATAATATGAATGAATGTTGCTAAACACACTGGCATTTAAAGTAGGCATCGTTCACATCTTTGGGCTATGACATCTCTCCATAGCTTTCTTAACTTCAGTTAGCTACCAGCAAATGGGACTTAACTGATTTCTTAACAAAAGAAGTAGTGGGAGAAAAAATTAAACCTTGTCAGTATTTAGAAGAAATTAATTTGCAGAAGGAAAAGGAATTCACTTTTTGACTTCTGTTGTACTGTATATTTTCAAGTACTTGCAAGTACACATGGTACTTTTTTGTTACATACTTTCAAAAGCAATTTTTCTTTTCCATAAAGAAAGAAATTTGAGACTTACCTGGAACTTCAGTTTCTTTAACTCTCTACTTTATTACTGAAGAACTACATTAGTCTTGTCAGTATGCTGAGCACTATGATAAAAAATCTCACTGGTAATGTTTAACAACAATTTTATTGAGTGTAATGTTTTATAGACAGTACTTACTGGATTTATATGTAGTTAGATAGATAGTTTTACCAGCTATTTTTGTGTGAATGTTCCAGAATTTCTTTTTCTAATTAGTAATTTATTATATTTTTATTTAATGGCTTGGCAAATGAGGAAAATCACAGATTGAATATCAAAGTTTCCACTTTTCTTTCACAATTTGCTCTCCCTAAAGAAACTCTAAAACTGGATAGATGTGATGGAAAGGTTGGGAGTTCTGCATTTGAAACTAATAATCTGCCGTCCTACAGTAAAATGACCATGAATGTGGTTCTGGAATATACTTCAAGGCATATTTTGCTACCCTTACTTATTTGGAATAGTAAATCTGCTTTGCGGATGATTTCATATAAATTAATGAGACTTCTTGTAGAATTATACACTGCTTAACAGAATATGATCTGAATTTCATGGTTATTGAAGTGAACGAAAAATTCATTGGTCATGGAATAGCAATTACAATACTGGCACAGATTAGAAACTTTGTAGGACACAAAGGTAAGATTGGCAGAGAAAAAAGAGAAAAAAAATGCTCAAAACAAAATGCTCAAAAAAAATCCCCCCAAAACAGCAACAGACCAAAACAAAAAATTGGAAAAGATTGTTACAAGAATTTCCTGCTGGAACAGCCTAGAAGGCAGAACTGGTACATGAGGAAAAGCTTCTGAATTGTGCGTGTCATAAAACCTATAGTTTATTACTTGGGCAGATACCTCGACAACATTGTAGATAGCACAGTCAAAATATTAACTCATTATGGGACACTAGTTCAAGTCAACAAAAACTGGAGCATGAATAGTGTGTAAGAAAAGGACACAGAAGCAATCTCAGATTGAATCTCTGATGCGTTATTATTTGTAATTGTATGTTCAGTACTATTCACTTGAACTTAGATTACTAGAAGTGCTCAATCATTGTCCAAAATATCTTTTAAGAATCTGGGATAATATTTCCATAGCGATAATACAATAGTAGAAATCACTGTTCAGAGATAAGATCAAAAGCAGTAGCTATAACAGAGAATTTTTCATAATCTCTCACTTGTTGCATATAAATAAAGGGAGGTGAAAGGCAAAGAGTGCTGTTAATTAGCTATGTGAGCAAACACTTTGCTATACTGAGGTAACTTACAGTGGATTCATACTCTCCAACATGAGAAGCTTGAGTCAGAGGCTCTTCGAGCAACCTGGTTTAGGGGCAGGTGTCCCTGCCCACGGCAGAGGGGTTGGAGCTAGATGATCTTTAATGTTCCTTCCAACACCAACATTCTATGTTTCTATGGTTCTCTAAATACAGACTGACAGAGCCACTGGAGATACTGCAGGATACCTGAGACCAGCAGAAGTCATATAGGTCTACTGTGAGAACCAGGCACTCCCAAAGTGGCAGCTGGAAGCTAAGCAATGTATCTTAAAGTATCCAAACTGCCAATACGTGTTCATGGGTGCGTACTGCATGTCACTGAGTGCAGAAAGATCTCATTATGAAATTATGCCTTCTGGTTCAAAAATCAAGTTGGACCTCATTTGTAAGAATTAATTTAAGTGGAAAAAACCCCCAACATACCATTTACAGTTAAAATGTGATTGTATCTTTACTAAGGGTACACAGGTTTTTCCTTCTAATGCAACTAATCACTTAGACTACAGCCTGATTTACATTTAAAATTTAGTCAATAATTTAAAAAAGAAATTAATTGCTTCATTTGTTAATCAGGTGAAAAAGAAGCAAGATATGAAGAACACTTCCAGATTTTTGACATGAGTAAAGCATTATGTTAATTTATCTTGAAATTTATTTCAAAACTCATGGAAATGCTCTGAGGTCACACCTTTCTAGATGATTGGAAAATGTGAATATGTATTAGTCCAGTTATCTGGAGTCTAACATTTACTTGTTACAAATGAGAAAAAAAAAAGATCTGGGATGTCCATTTACTTCATTTTTATTTAATTTTTCATTTCAGGCACACGTAGACATATTCATGAGAAATTAAAAGGCAGGAGGGAGTAGGATTTGCAAAAAATTGTTCCAGCTAAATATTGCTTATATATGAAGTGCATATTTTAAAGACTTAACCAATGTAGTATTAGGGTTTCTTTTCCACATAATCTTAAGTGTGCGGCAAATTTGCAATAATGAAGAATCAAGGGGCCACAATGATTCAAAAAGTGGATTTTTAATATGTAACTAATTGTATCTTGGATACAAGTGGAACTTGTCACACTTAAAAGGTGATTCTCAATTAAATCTTTTCATCTGAAATGTAATCCAAAAAGCTGAAGAACAGACAGCTCTCCCTCGAGCAGTCTTTTCTTGCTACATTTCTAAAGGTAAAATGTTTCTTAAAAGTCAGCAAAATAACCTCAGATTTCAGGTGATGAGGAAACTTCTGTCCCTGCTTTGTTATCTTGATATTATTCAAGTTTCAAACCATATATTTATTTTTGAGACAAACATGCATTTTCTATGCCTTCGGAGATGAGTCTATGGTTTCCCATCAGTTCAAAATATTTTCTTAGAGGAAAAATGAATACACATGGTTTATTATTGGGTATTAGAATCCAGATTTTCACAAAATGAGGACAAGGTTTGATACTGGATTTTTTCTTTAGTAGATGAGACAGTACAGTATTGATAGGACAAGTAATGTGTTTCACATTTTAAATACTGTGTGAGTAGGTCCTCTGGGAAATCTATTCTTATTTACAGTTGAAATGATTTGCAAATAAACTTACTAGGAAACTTCAATATATCAAGTGGAGAGAGAATACTGAAATGGCAGCCTCAGACTATATAGATTTTTAAATTTAATTTCTCGGGTCTACAAAACAACTAGAAAATCAGTGATATGAGTCTCACTTTATACTAATGGGAACAGCTACACTACCATTAGTGAGATATTTTGGGATTCCAGGAGCTGTGGGTATTTGAAGTCTGATACAACTACATCTAAGGAATAAAAAAACCCCTATAAATTCTCTAATATATTATAAGAGAAATGAGAGATTAAGTAATTTGCACTAAAATCAAGGTTTCCTCTATTTAAGATTGCTGAAGACTAAGTATTAAAGAACAAATGGTTAATAGTTTTGCAAGAATTTAATTTCTCATGTCAGGTATTCCCTGACAAATTTTTATTTAAACATGTGAACATGCCCAGTCAAAACAAAGAAAACCCCTTGGGGTTTGGGAGGTAGGATGGGGGAAGAACACAAATTTGGGGATAAGCAGTGGATAGAAAGAGTAAGTGGACAGGGTGATAGAATGTCAGGGAAAACTGAGAGAAATGGATATAGAACTCAAGATTAGGTGTCAGGATGGTGTTATGAAAATGTAATAGGAAAATAACAGCATTCGACAGTGAAAACTGAGTATAACACCATAATTTTTTGTTGAAGAAAACATTCCTTTGTAGTTGTACTTGCAACAGAAAGTAGACTCCAAGGTAGGAAAAGAACTATGTGTTGAACTAAAGTTAGTTGAGAAACAATTCTCAGTGACCCTCCACTTTATGAACTAGCTCATGAGAGAATGACGGATTTGCCAGTGTAGATAGCTACTTGCAGCAGAAAAATAGCGCCTCTTGGGAACCGTGATTTCAGGAGGTATGGAAACTCTGCTGGACATGCTTTCATTCTCTACATGCACAGTGCTTTTTTAACTCAGCAAGGTGTAAGTCATTAGACTTATTCTCCATTCCATTCAGAATGGAGTCATGTGGTATCAGTTAATTTATCATAACTGAAATAATTAGCATAGGGTGTGTAGTAGGTCCTCAGTGCTAAGTGCACCATCTCCTTCAGGTTTGCAGTCGAGCTGTTCAACAGTAGTAAGATATGCATGCTGCATTTATCACCACTAAAAGAGTATGATTCTGGGACATGGGGCAGAGTATAACAGAGTATAAGTCATACAAAACGATGATAGGGAGGCAAAGGAGAAGGAAGGATTTATGCCCTGTTTCAAGAACTAGGAGGAGGTGGATTGGAAATGTCATAAACAGAAAAGGTTGTTGGACAAAAAGAAAGAGAAAAATGTTGAAGGCCTGATTTGTATGGTAATAACAATATTGAAAACAGAATTTTGACAAACTTTAAGGGTGAGAAAAAGATAAGTAAAGCTTTGATAACAGCTTGTTTGAAGTCACATATTGATGTATATACATATAGATCTTTAGATGTTACCCAAACTCCAACTTGACTTAAGGAAAGCTTGAGGTGTTCTCAGAAACAAGAGGCTTTTTCAGGAGAGAAAAATCTTCAGCTAATAGTTCTTAAACACTTGATTTCCAGAAAGCGGGAAGTCATGTCAGCACCACTATTCACACCATGTGCAATTCTTATGCTCTTTCCCTCAGTGTGTTTATTGCTTGTTGTGGGAGAAAATGTGTTAGGGTATATGCCCCTGCAGATTTTCATAAGCTTTACAGCATTTTTGGAGCTTCTTCAACAGCATTTCTGCTTGCTGTACTCTGATGATTTGTTGATGCTGCTGAACCTCCTGTGTCAATTCTAATCTATTTTTCTCTCCACAATTTGGGATTTGAGACTTCACAGCTAGCTAGTGTTAGATAAGTCTCCTTTCAGTCAAGTGTATTCTTTTTCTTACCTTAAGGGAGAATCCTGATGTCTTGTTGCAAAGCAGTCGTTACAGATGCTCTAGAGAGCGCAGTGATATATGAGATGTCCTCTATCCATTTTGCACAAGGTTAGCTTAGTTGTTTTTAGTTGTCATCAGAAATGCCTTCTTCTTAAAAAAAACCCAAACCCAAACCCCCCAAAACAACATCTGCTTTTCTGTTTTGCATAATACTAATAATTATGTAATTATAGTTCATTAGCATGCACATGGTGTTTTGTTCCATTTTGTGGTCTGACACATATAGACCTTACTACTATTTGGAAGATCATTTAAAAATAAACCATCATCAAACAAAAAGCCAGAAATGTGTGACAGGCTCTATTCAGAACAGAATACTCAAAATTTGTCTTGGCTGGGGTTTAGCTGCTGTTTAATAGACTATTAGCTCCAATTTGCTACTGCTTTATTTGTGTCAACGCATTCTGATCTGAGCATTTTTGTAAACTGTTTTGCTCTGAATATAACTAGCAAAATATTCCAAAAATGCCATTCAGCAGTGAGATGCAAGTTGAACTTTTGTGTGCTTAGCAAGACTTGCATGTCATTAATTACAAGATGTTTTTTACCTCTGACTGAAAGCTTTCAGGTGAACCACTTCCAGTGAAAAAAAAGGAAAATCTGTAGTACTTCTGCAAGACCATCTTGATCCTGACTAAGTTTTCACCAGAAATTTTCAAATTATTCAGAATTACTGTAGTACTTCTTTCTGATCCTGATCAATTGTTTACAGTCATTGTATGTTTAAACATTTCATCTTTGCATGTTTAAACATTTGGTCTTTGCTATACTACTTGAAATAACTTTCCAATTTTATCAAAATTAAGCTTTTAATTTTTTTTCATCCATTCTTTACCAATCCTGCCCAACTGGAGTTGATACCATGTCCCTTTTTTTTTTTCTGCTTTTTCCATGCTCATACCTTATTTTTTACTTGATTTTTAAATTACGCCTGGGACATCTATGTAAATCAGAGCAGAGTTTAAATTTGTCAAGTCCTAGTCTAAGGAAAAAGAAAAATAATAATTGTTTTCTCTCAAAATTGCTTTCTCTCAAGATATATCTTTATGGTGGACAGAGCAAGTTGCCCCAAAATGTAGGTTGAAGGAAGGATAAATCTTAAATTTCAGGCCCAGCTTCCTAGCAAAGTTAAGCAAAGTTTAACTGAAACTGTTCTGAGAAAGTGGACAGAAAAGACCCAAGTTAACCGATTCCTTCATCTACTTGGAATCTTAGTGTCTGTAGATATTTCCTTACACTCTAAAAGTGACAGATAACATCTCCTAGATGTCCACTAATTACATAATTGCAGTACCTAAATTAGCTGCACTGGATTATGTGTTTGAGCTACATATGTCGTAGTGAATCTGTCATTTTGAGTTTTTCTTATGATTTACTTCCCTTATTGCCTCTTAAGACTCATAAAATAGTAGGCAAAATTATTTGCAGTACCCAATTTGGCATCTAAATAAGTTACTATCTCTAAATATGGGTCTGGAATTCTCTGGCAGACACAGCTATTGCTGTAAAGTGACAGTGTCTGAATCATAGACACAGAATCATAATCATCTGGGTTGGAAAAGAGCTGAGAAAGCAACCTAGTCCACTCCCACCACCAAACAGAGGTGATAATGGACTTTGCCTTGTGCCTTTTTGCCAGTGTACTGCCCTAGTTGAGATCAGTGTTTCAGAAGAATGAAAACACATTTTCTGCCAGGGAACCACCCACTATTCTGAATTGCTAGGATACCCTGTTTCCCTGCTTTTCAGACTTCTGCACCAAAGTCTCAAAAGAAAGTATGGGAATTTTTTATTCTAGCCAAAAACTGCTGGTGATTTTACCACAAAAACATTTAAAGAAAATGAAAGTGTCTCATGATTTTCATTCATCCTATACAACTTGAAGAGAGGAAAAGAAAAAAGGTTCAGAGATCACAGAATGACAGAGTATGCTGAGTTGGAAGGGACCCATGAGGATCATCAAGTCCAACTCTTAGACCTACACAGGACGATCCACTAGAGTCATGCCATGTACTTAGAGTATCATCCAAATGTTTCTTCAGTTCTGTCAGGCTTGATGCTGTGACCACTTCCCTGGGGAGCTTGTTCCAGTACCCAACGACCCTCTGGGTGAAGAACTTCTTTCTAATATCCAACCAAAACCTCCCCTGACACAACTTCAGGCCATTCCCTTGGGTCCTGTCACTGATCACCAGAAAGAGGAGATCAGTGTCTGCCCCTCTTCTCACCTTCATGAGGAAGTCCTAGGCTGCAATGAGGTCTCTCCTCAGTCTTCTCTTCTTCAGGTTGAACAGACCAAGTGATGTCAGCCACTCCTCATACAGCTTCCCCTCAAGGCCCTTCACCATCTCTGTTGCCCTCCTCTGGACATTCTCTAATAGCTGAATAACTTTCTTATATTGCTGTGCCCAAAACTGCACACAGTATTCAAGCTGAGGCTGAACCAGTGCAGAGCAGAGCTGGACAATCCCTTCCCTTGAACACTTTCGATGCTTTCCATCATGCCCCCAAACACAGTTGGCCCTCCTGGCTGCCAGGGCACTGCTGACTCATATTCAAAGTGCCATAGACCAGGACCCCCAGGTCACTTTCCCTGACACTGCTTTCCAGCGTCTCACTTCCCAGTCTGTATGAGCATCTGGGGTTGCCCCATCTCAGGTGCAGAATTCAGCACTTCCCCTTGTTGAACTTCAACTGGGCTGGTGATTGCCCAGTGCTGTAACTTAGCAAGGTCTCTCTGCAGGGCCTCCCTGCCTTCAAGGGAGACAACAGTTCCTCCCGGTTTTGTGTCATCTGCAAACTTGCTTAGTATCCCTCCCACTCCTGCGTCCAATAAACAACACTTCTTTGTGAACAATTAATTTCAGGCCAATATATTAAATTTAAATTGCTTGATGCCTGTCTAAAAAACTCCCAAGTCCTCCTTTAGATTGGAAAGGGAGCTTCTAAAAGCAACTCCTCACCTGACTCTAGTTTTAGATTTGACTAACCATTGTGATCCAAGAAGAAAAAGATAAACAAGACAAGGTATGCATTCTTTTTTTCTGGCTGTTCTGTACCATGGAAGAAATGTAAGAAAGCTTGCAAGTAACCAGTTTAGAAAGAATTTCAGAATATTTTTTGCTGAATATGGAAGCTGAGTGACCCTATAGAAACTTTACAAAGGTCTGGACTTTAGCCAGCTAGAGGAAAACTTTTTAAAGAAGTAAATTAAATGGTAGAGAAAAAAATATATTGATATTCCTGTTTTACTCAGTAAGAAACATTCATGTGCCATTTATATATTCATACTAGAAATATGCTTCTAGTTACTAGTAAGATATTACATCAGTGTGCATTATGGGAATTTACATTACAATTCAAGGTAGTTTAATAATTAGCTTCATAGAAAGAGATCTTCTGGATTAGTTAAGGAATGTCTTATTTAGAAGTTTACAAATATTTCTCCATTGACCACTGTGCTCTGAAATACTTCATTATTGGTGTTATCCTTCAACATGAACACTGATGAGTGTTCCTGCAATCAGAGATTAACCAACTAGACATTCACCTTTTTCGCTTTCTTACCTGAGTCACAAGGTTGTATCAGTAATAGTTTTAATCTGCTGATCTTTTTCAAGCTAGAATGTTATCTGTCTATGTCAAAATACTTTCAGCATGTCTCTGATAGTATCCATATGGATAGAGTTTTCTGATTTTGTGCTCAGAAACTCTTTTGGCCAGTCTTACTTACTCCACTGACATTGGTGTACTTCTGTGTTATCTGATGATCACAAATTAGAGTTCCCTACCTTCTATTTGAATAAAAAGATCAAATTATTCTTTTAATTCAGATGGAAGTGGGAATGTTAATACAGGACAGTTTTACTCAAAGAACCAGCAGCATGTTTTTTTCCTTAAATGTTCTTGTGAACATTAGTTGTCCTTAACACCATGAAGAACCAATAAGTACGAAACTTTAAAAGACACAACATCATTATCTGCTAAATAAGCTGTATATACTTCTGTTTGCCTATATTAAATTCTGCTACTTGAGCCCACTGAAATAGGAACAGTCTTAATACTGCACTCTAATAATTTATGACTGATATATATTGCATCATTTAAAACATTGGTGAACATTTCTTGTTCTAACCAACCCCTTAAATTCTGAAAGCCAAAATCTGTACAAGTGGAAATATATCATTTTTCTGTCATGTATCTCAGAATTCATTATTACTATTTTCAGACTGAATACAAACAAATATGAAATAGAACATACCTGTTTCCTTTGTATCTGGATTTTTTTAGGGAACTACATATGTAACTTAAATAACTTACATAATGTTTTCAAGCAGCATAGGGAAAAAAATCAGACTTCTTAAGGATTGGTTAGCTTGCTGGCTTTTTCAAAAGCACAGTTGTTTTTTTGTTGGTTTTGTTTTTTGTTGCTTGTTTGTTTGGTTTTGTTTTGTGTTTGTTTGTTTGTTTTATGGTCATTGGCAGAAAGTTCCTTCCCTCTCTCTTTCCCTGGACTCCTGCTTGATTAAGGCAGCTTCCTCGGGAAGCAATCATCTACTAGACAAGAAAAAAAAAAGAAAAATCTGAAAAAATCTCACAGGGTTAGGTGGAGGGAAAAATGCAGCAAAAAGCTTATTTCTTTCACTGTTAAGCCGCACAGTAGCTTTCTCTGCTCATTACTGCACCCTGAAAAAAAGGAATCACAGATCCAAAACCTTTAAATGAAAGGCACAGACAGCGTTTCATTATTGCTCCAACAAAACAGCTCTTCTACATAATACTTGGAAAAGTACATCAAATGGTGTCAAAACTCTAACAGATCTGCACAAAGTACTGTAACACATCTGCAGAAAGTACTGTAACAGAGGGCACTTCACCTGTGTGTTGCTTAACTTGACAGATACAAATTACAAATGTTCTTATGGCAGTGCCCTCTGGGATACTCTTTGGGGTCCGCAGCCTCAGGAGGGTTTAAGTAACTTCTTCCTATGCTTCTGAGCAGCAGCAATGTGCAAAGAATGCCTTTCCATTTTCTTCTGAATGTATCATGAATGAAGGAAATACAGCCAGTTCTTTCCCCCACCCTTAGCCTTTAGTAACAGCTAGTGCAGAAAAGATCAAAAAAAGAACTTATCAATACTTGCATCACTGGGAACAACACAGCTCCAGTCATTCTCACTCCTGGAAGTCTCCCTTAACTACAAAATGAGATGCAGAGAGATGAGTCAGAAATGAGGGCTAAAAAGAGTTGGCTATCACAAAGACTGGAGAGATATTGGATTCAATAGTTCATGTGTATTAAAGCTAGTAATTGTGATTCTCACAAGGATTGTATGCCAAAAAAATCCAAGAGCATGAAGAGCTTTTGAAATATGAAGCTGTAGGGGCTCATTTTGGTGTTTCGGGGTTTTTTTAGGTTTTGTTTTGTGTGGGTTTTTTTGTTTGTTTATTTGTGTTTGGTTTTGCTTGGTCATTTGGGGGTTTTTTGAGGGTTCTTTGTTGGTTTGGTTTGATTTTTTGTTTGTTCTTGGTGTTGTTTTGGGTTTTTTGAGGAAGGTAGCTGTCAGATATTTTTTCACAAGCATTTGCTGCCTGATTATTCTGAGGTTATCATGAGCCTGTTGGGATAGGAAATTTACTAATTTGAGTTGGATACCAGAAACTCTTCCAGAATGAAGAGGTATTACATTTGTAATGCCACTTGTTAACTTTTTCTGCTCATCTATATCTTCTTTCTACAAGATTGTTACTGAATGAATATGGAAAATCTTACTCTGTAAGGATCCTGTTGAGATAAACTGATGTTTGGCTTACCAAGTAAACCTAGAAAATTTATCAGAGTCTTTCAGAGGATATATTAGAATTCTTACCTTGTTATTTGTCCTGGTTTCATCCTTTTGAGATGTAAGTTTCCAAAACACAGCAAAGATTCTCTCTTATGGAAATTAGTTTAGTGAGAAAGAAGGAGGTACATGATAAGCATCAAACTGTCAGTTTGAAGGAAGAGGGTGAAAAATAATGTAGCCAAATGCTGTAGGATTGCAATTTGATGCATCATACTGTTAGAATTAGCTCTGAAGTAGTAAAAAGGTGACAAATTATTTCAGATTATAACCACTTCAGAGTTGATGGCTGTGTTGTGTTGAACATATTTATGCTGTAAATTGAATGCATTGAAAAATAGAGGTATTTCCAGATCAACATAAAGAGATAATAAGAAAAAGAATTTTAATAGTAATTAAGTAACCTGTAGTGACATCAACCTTTTCTTTAATATTATTAGGCAGATCCAGCATTACACAGTATTTGCAAATGAGCTAATAATAACACTTCCATGATTGATTTTGGATAAATCCATATATCCCTCAAAAACACTCTCAACAGAGCATCGTTATTACTTTATTAAATACTACTTTTGCCTACTTGAGCTTAACAAACAAATCTAATGGTATGAAAGAATTTAATTTCAGAGCTGAATGATAATTTTTCAGGCATGGTTAATTCACATAATTCAAAGTTAATTATGTTTGTGATATTAGAGAGTGCTGTAATTTTGTTCTGTTCAGCTGCAGTTTTTATTACATCTTACATTTTGATTAGGAAAGCCAGGCTTTAAGAGTGTACAGCAAATTAAAAAAAAATGCAAGGTATGGGGAAGGGTTTTTAGGCACACGCTTTTTTTCATATTCACATCCTCTCTTGTGTTACATTGCTTTGTCAATCCAAAGCTGACTGATACACTGAAATATTTACTTATAATTCATACTAGATGTGAATTCTTTAATTTTTTTCAGCATTTGGGAATGTTACAATTGATGTTCTCAAGCCACTAGATAAATTAACGTGCATTGAGTTCTTCTGCTGCACTTCTTGTACCATACATTTTTTCCCATGCTCTATTTTTCTGTGAAAAAGAAAGTCTCCACAAAACAGAAATTTACAAAATCAACTAGGAAGTATCAGACTTATGGACACTGTATCAATTCATTTCACTGTTATATTTGTGATATTGATTAGATATTGCTAAATTTGTATTCTGTAAATACATTTAAGCAGCAGTAAAGGGTGCAATACTCTATACAAACTATATTTCTAGAAAAAGAAAGGCAGTTGAATGCCTTGGAGTTGATGGGGTTTTCACAATTTGAGACCATGTGGGAACTGTGTAGTTTTAAAGGCATTCACATGGGTTCCAGCCCACACCAGAGCTGCCTTCCCATATAATTTTGGTGATCATTTTTAGATTGACATGATTAGGTTTGAGGTGACCAATATGAATATATTATCTTCATTTGAGTTTATGTAGTCTTCCTTAGATATATGATACAGAATGGGAGCAAAATCATTGTCCTGTCTCACAGCAATACAATGATGATAAATACAGCAAACGGATGTTCTCCAGTCATGCAGCAATGTTGGAATTGGAGATAGATAGCTACTTCATGAAGGTGTTGCAAAAGTGTGCTTGGTTTCACACTGTGTTGGAGGCAACACAAATTTCTACCTCTCCAAGACAGCTACTAGTCCAAGTTCTTCTTTGGGCTGGTTCTACTACCACTGTACTTTATCTACAGATGCATTCATAAAACATAAACATCTCCAACACAAACCTCTCTCCTCAATGTGGCCTTGAAATTCCTTTTTCAGCATTGCCTTTTTTCTTTGTTCATTTGTTGACTTGCTTGTTTTTCTTAAATTGAGCTTTTCCAATATAATTTTTAGTTTTAATTTCCTTATTTAAAAAGCTAAAGGTGCTTCTGTATTTGTTCACATGAAAAAAAAACCATGGCAAATTGTATGTTCCCAGATTTGAATACTTGAAAGGAACAGGCAAAGAGATACATATGCCAAGAACTAACAGAAAATAACCTTCACTGAGCAGTCTCAACTAATCACAGAATCCCATTGTGCCCTGATTAAGGCAGAGTACTATGAAAAAATCAAAATGGTACTCCCTTATTCATTAGCTCATAGTTCATCACATATTGATGGAGTTTTAACTGGATGGAGTGTATGAGGGAAGGAGGGAAGCCTGGGTAAAATCTTGAACATGTAGCCTTAGTTCTGGTATTTCTTATCTTTTCCTGTTCTTTTAGTAAAGTATTTCCATGACATTATAAATTCATATTTGGTCTTGGAATTCACTGCATGGAGTGTGTCGTCACTACTGCCAGGCTGCAGGAAGTTGAGAAATAAACCAGGCTTTTGAGGATAGCAATTTTATTAAAGCACTAACAGCCAGTGAATATCTGTGGACAGAGAGGATATAAATCACTTAATGACTGTTAAAATCCCAGGCCAAAAGATTTCCGCAGATCTGAGAATCCCTGCTGCAAGGAGTATTGTTATTGAGATGAAAACCATTTTCTCTTCTTATGCCAAATTTAGTCACATAGAATCTTGTTCTGTAAAATCTTCTTTTTCATGCTTTTGACAAAGTAAATCTAATATTTTATTATACTTGGGAAGAACAGTAGAAGGAAGTACATAAACTGAGAAATGGTGAGATCATTTATGTGTAATTACAGCACAGCATCAGGCCCTGGGTTTTCTCTGAATGGATGTACTTGTTCACAGTCAGCAGCCATGCTGCTTCAGCTGTAACTGGATTAATAATAAAGCCACGTATATTTTTGCAAAGGAAAGATAATTTCCTAGAATGTCTGACATGTCACTAGTAGTGACTGAAGTAAAATGTCAATGTACTGAACTCTGATGGGATTCCAAATATTAACCTCCAAAAATAAGATCTCTTAGTTTTCTTCGATTTTATATATATATATATATGTGTATATTACTGGAAATAAATATGAAGGAATCATTAAAGGAAAAGGATTTGTCTGCTTAAAGCAAATGACGTTGTCTTCTCACTTAATGTCTCTTTGTAAAGCACTTGTGGAAAAGATCTCATTCTCTTACAGCTTTTCCAGAAATTTGATGTCTCTATTTCAGCAAAATTTCTCCAGAAATTGGGTGCTGTGAAGAAGTATTTTTGGTAAGAAATTCTAGCATTGTAATAGAATTTGCGT
>WEIV01023716.1:72767-99029 GCA_013390005.1 Calyptomena viridis
TCTGAGCAGCAGCAAAGACCATGTCTGACTGTAACCCCCCTCCCCCCCACCTGCCTTCCCATGATGCTGGAGGAAGGTGAGGGATCTTAAAAGGGAGAGGCGGGGGAAGAAAGGTGTCTGTAACAACTATCAAACTTCTCACCCTTAAACTCTTAAGCTCTGATTTTACTAGTAGTAAATACTTAATATTCTCAGTTAGAGCCTGTTTTGCTTGTGTGAAGTAGTTAATAAACAGTTGCTTGTAATCCTTATCACAAAAGTTGAGGGTTTTTTTCCCCTTCTCTGAGAAATTTTAGATCTATGTGTGGGCTCTCGGCTTTTAGCCAGAGTCAAACCATAACAGATACCCACAAGCAGGTTATACTAGCCTGGATGCAAGTGACAACAGAAGATTTGGAAAAGCATTTCCTTTCAACTGAAGAATTACACAAAATTGGCACAGCCTCACACATGTTACTTACCTTGTGACAGGATGAGAGCACTTGTAGCACTACTACAAGATGCACTCCAAAGCCTCACAACATACTACCTTCTTGGACCACAGGTTAGTTAGAGTGGGGATATCTGCATTACTTCTGTCAAAACTATGCAACTATTTACAAAGAAGAGCTCAAAATTAATTATGCCATTGTTAGAGTGACACATGACTCTATACTGGCTATGAGGGATTTTCCCTTGAGAGAGGGAGTCTTAATTTTGTTTCAAGACAAAATATCTTTTTCACTGATTAAGACAATTAGACATCCAACTGTGATCATTATCCTTACTCCTGATCCCTGACAATATGGATAGCATCACTAACACCTTTTTATTAAGGCAAAAGGCCATTCTCTGTGACTGAGATGGTCACATATCAGTCATATTTCCCCTCCTCACCAGGCCCCAAAGACCCTGCATACCAGGCAGATTTCTTCTTTCCCTCCCTGTCAGACTCAATGTTCCTGGACATCAGGATGACATTTTCCTTCTGTCCTAGTTACAGGGGTCAGAACCAGTTTATCATTATGCAGGTATAAGCAAAACTGTGTCCCTCTGTGTCATTTCTGTTGGGCTGTTAATAATGAATCATTTGTAGCACCTGCCCAGGGAACACCTGGAAACCCAGGCTACAAGAGATAAGGAAATAGCCAAATCTTGCTAGGCAGGGGAAAGTCTCTTTTAGCACCAATGACTCAGCTGTGAATAACTCCCCTCCAAGAAAGTCATTAATACCATCACACCCAGCTGGAGGGGTTCTCTCTGCTAATGGGCCAATAGTGGATCCAACTGCACTGGCATAATAGGCAATTGAAAGAACCTAGATCATCAAAGATTCCAAAAAATCCCATGGCTCACAGAGTTAAACCACCCATTGTGAAACTTCCCACCCTGGAGGAGGTACTGGGCACTCCCACCTGAACCTGAGCATATATAGTCTTCGGGTTTTGGAACTTCTGGTACTATTCATCAGATTGAGAAGAAGAACAGAACTTCAACAGGACTGTGACCTTCACTCTCAATGAGACTGCCACAATTACTTTGATAGAACCATGACCATCATCCTGACCAACAGGTTTCCTTTCCTTCTGCTTTGTACCCAGCAGGAGCCCACAGAGCTCAGCACAGGAGCTAATGAGCACCGTGCTGTTCTTGTCCCAGGGTACTGGGTTATATGCTGTCTTTGTGAAGTAAACCCAGTTTTCTCTATATCATTGTATTTATCATAATCTTTTTAGTAAATTGTAACTCTGACTTGTAGTCTCTCTTAAACTGGATTGATTTCTCCTGATGCTTTAAAATGGATTATATATATTTCTGGATTTTAGCATAGCTACTTGGTTTCTCACACTTAGGATGGTAGAAAATCTCTTTCTCATGGTCTGTGAAATATTTAATGTTCTTTTTGAGAAAAAGATTCTAGCAAGGATGTCGCGTTTGGGACATGAAACTGGAGGGAAATAACAAAGCAAGATAGAAGGCCCAAACCCCATTGGAGAAGCTCCAAGGGGCAGACCTGGGGGCAGGATGGGGAATGATTTGGGGATTGTATGTATCCATTAGATATGATAATTGATTAGTATTGAAAAAGGGGTAGTGATGCTATGGTGGTTGTGTGTCTATGTACATTGTGGACCTGGAAGCTTCCATTAAAGACCAGCTCTTTATCCTAGTCAGGAAAGTTTTTCTTTCTTTTTAGGCATCACTCCCACTGCTTTACTTTTATATCAGCATGCTCTCTGTCCCAGTCTTTAATGTTCCTGGTCACCCAGACAACCAGCTGATGGTGGTCACAGAAAAGGGAAGTGTAACAGCACACGCAGCAATGTCTATAAAATGCAGCAGTTACAAGTCCTAAGTGGCACTTGCACCAGAACAGCTGCTGGATGGCAAACCCCATGATCCCCTAGTGCCAGGGACATCTCCACTGTCATCTGCTGCTTCCAAAGACTCTTCCACGTTTTCAGGTCCAGATTATTATTATTGATAATGGCAAGCAAGGTATTAAGAGTTGATCTAATCTGTAGAGGATCCGGGTGATTAGGAACCAACAGCTAAGATGTGCTATAAATTCTGTGTGATGTTAACAAAATGGTGCTGATTCTACTTTTAAAAATCCTGTGCTGCTGTCATAATTTAAGAAAAAGCCTTTTCTTTCCTGCTGTCTTTTGGGAAGAGTCCACAATCTCTCTTTCTGTTGCTATTTTTTGTGACAAAAGACTTTCTGAATTGTATAATTCTTGAGTTCCTTGTCAATCACCTGTTGTATTTCAGTTCTAAACATAAATGTTAATGAGCTAATTACACTGTTCAAAAGACGGTCTATTGAACACAGAAGTACACTAGTAGGTGTGCTACCTTCTGTGCTTTATAAATAGGTTTTAGAACTTAATCTAGACAACTCTAGTTGCTATTTGCAGATATGGATCTACATGTTGACTAATACATAGTTATTTAATGGTTATTTTACTGCAAGTATATATTGCCATTTAAAATACTAATTAAGACATTAGCATTTAAACATTATTTGCATAAATCAATTGCTGAAATTTCCAACTATATTAAGTACCATTTTAGATGACAATCAAAAATATTATAGAATTTGTGTAATTTGGGGTGAACTTTTTTGCTGTATGTATTTTATTTCATGTTTGGATAGACTTTCTTCTGTTAGTCTCATAGTTTGTGTCAAGATAAGCTCATCATGCCAAACATCCAGCATTCAGATGCAGTCCTCCAAGTAAAAGTGCAGCAAATGTCTGCACAAGTACTTCTTCCAGATGCAGTTATTATTTGTCACAAATACAAGTTTTGCTTAGCACCTCTCTTAAACAAATATTATAGAGATTTAGTTTCCAGCTTTCATTGGTCTTGTTCTTGAAGGCAAGAAAAAATCAATATACTTTTCTAGGATAAGTCAAAGTAACTGTCCAAAGAAGAGTAATATTCAACACAAAACCACTTTACTACATTATACAAGTAAGCTCTTTGTTTTAGGGAGTCTATGTAGAAACTGAGGTTTGTTGTAAATAAATTAAGTCAGGTCTCAGTTATGTTCAGGATGTGTGAAAATGTGTTATGTCAGTGAGCACGCCTGTCTTCTTGTGAAATGTGTGCACTTTTTGAAAGCTAGATTCTGTGGGGTAACAATCAGCACACAGTGGATGTGGGGAGCAGTGAAAGTGGAAAGGGAGATCAAACACAGGCAACAGGGAAGACCTCATGAATACCTTTTCTTTTTTAGCACTGGAGGAAAGGAATCTTTCTTTCTTTGAGCTTGTGGTATGACAAGGTTTCCAGGTTACCAGGAGATTTTCCTAAACTTTGTTCTGAAACATTGCCATCCATGTTGCTTTGACTCTGTTACAGCCATTCTCCTAGTCACTGGTACCGTGCAGCATTGTAAAACACATAGGCTGGAAAATGTTCTTAAATGTGAAACAATGGCTCACAGTTAATAACTTCAGCCTACTGAATGGGAATACAAAACGTTCTTTCCAGTTCAGCCATTAATCCCAACTCCTCCAAGTCAAGCATTATATGATTTGTATAAACAGAATAGCTTCTTTTTTCTCTTTTTTTCTTCCAAATCTTTGTTCTGGTCTTTGCTGCTCTGTGAGGGAACTTAGGGATGCAGCAGTGATAAACTATCTCTGCAAGATGACCATGCATATGATCAATCAGACTCAGCATGCTTCTCTCATGTTGTAGACATGGCTCATTAGCATGCTACTCTCAATGCCTACTGAAGGAGTTACCAGATCCTCTGCTGTTATGTATCATTATTATTCTTTTTTAATTTACTAGTAATGCCTAATTACTCTTGCATAGAAGAAATATTTCTAAATGACACTATTCTAGACTCGGTAATATTTTATGTTTGCTTGTATTTCATTTAAGTCCCCACTTACTCCTCCCTTATACCCCTTCCTCCTCAACTCCCCAGAAAACAAACCTGAAGCATTAGAGGGACTCTGCAGATGTTAGTGGCACACTAGAGTTTAAGAGTTGGACAGGACCAGACCTGTCTCTTTTTTTAATCACCATTTTTGCTGCTTCTAGTCTTTTTCTGCCAGAACTTGCAAAACTAGTCACAGCAGTGAGGTTGTGCCAAACTGATAATACACTATAGACATTGGGGTGCCCTTTCTCCCTCAGAACCTGTTTCCACAGACTTCATGCAAACAAGGGTCAGAGCAGCTGTTCTCTTCTTCGTTTGTTACAGACCTGCACTACTCCCTCTACCAAAATGCAAAAATTCCCTAATTTGTCCATTTCCCACTTAGCATTATCTTCAAATATAAAAGTAGCTACCAATCAAAAACATGAGACCATATTCTATCTCTGAACCATGAGGGAAGCACCACACTACTGAGATGTAGTTGCTGTTAATTTCCACCCTCGGGCCTTTTTTCCAACATGTCTTTTGCCTTGTACCCAACAATCACAGAACTCAGATAAGGACTACCTATGGTACAGAATTTTATCTTTTTTTGGTCTCTCTTGTATGGCCACGTTTATACAACTCATAACTTGTAACACTAATATGTTATCCTAAAAGCAATCTGGGATAAGTCTTTTAGTTGAAGGATAACAGCAGCTTCAGGTTTTGCTGCTATTTGGCATCAATATAGCTGTTATGCTACTTGGATGCTTGGATGATACTCATAGAAGTTAAGTTATACATTGAAATACTACTATACTTAGTGATTTTATTCTTATAAGTATTTCGCATTTTTTCTCATCTGTGAAACAAGTCACTGAATTGCTCACAGCAGAAGCAAAACGATTGTATAGAACATAAAACCAGACTCATTGTAGAATTGTGTCACTTATATTCATCTGAGATTCTTTGTGCTTTTTTGTTTATTATTTTGCCAGTATGTTTAATAGTAACAATAATAATAGTAATTTTAAGAGCTGCATTATTCTATGACTTTTAGTATGAATATTGTTACTGCTGTCCTTGATAATGATCCTTTTGTTTTTTCATCCTTTCTTAAGCTTAGTAAGCTTCACCCTAGGAAGTTTTATTGATGTATTGCAATGTGAAAGTAAAGAAAAAAAAGGAGCTACTGATTAAGCAAAACATTTGCAATGACTGGTAACTCCTTTCAGTTCTTCCGTCTAGCATTTATGTTGCATTAAATTTGCGCTTGTCTTGATGACTGAATTTTTTCTGAAGTTAAATTTTGTTAGATATGTTTTACCCTAATTTTAGAAGCCTTTGGATTTTCAGGCCGTGCCTTCCTCAAGCTGTGGATCTCTGATTTGTGTCTTATGCTCCAATGGACTTAAAAATGTGTCTTGATGTTTCACCGTTTTCAACAGATGAACTTACCCGATGACAACTCTGTTGACCTTTTTTAATGAACATCTAAAACTGTGGCATGTTGCACTCAGCTGTAAGTAACATGAACTTAATGCTCTGTGTTGTTCTGGATTTTTTTCCCTAATACTTTCTGAGTGTAACTTTTAGCTATTACTAGGATGAGCAGATTAAATAGAAGGAGGAAAAGCAGAGACAAACTGCAGGTGTAAAACAATTTATGCTAGCATCCATTCCATGGTGCGAATCTCAGATGGATTGTATAAGATCATCAGGCTTTATGCAAGGTGCAGTATGTTATACACACACATCATATGTATTAGTATAACTAAAAGACCATAGACTTTTTTCCATCCTTTAGTATGAAATGGATTCTGAAAGTGTCTCAAACCACGAGAAGGACCTAATATATAGTCAAACTTGGTATAAGTGACTTTAGATAATCTAATGGCATGGAGTTTTTTTAGAAAAATAATACACTTGTAATTGATTTGCAATTGCTTTTCCAAAGGATCTGGGGTATATTTTTTCTGCTCTATGTTTAGTGTTCTATTTAATTCCATCTCTATTAAAGTGATATGAATTCATGAGCTGTTACATTTACTGTTTATCTGTCATATCAAACACCAACATGTTGAAGTTGACAACTGCTGTTGTATTCTATAGGCATCCATTCTCTAAGAGTGCTTTTGCATGTTTACTTCATTCCTTTTGTCAACACAAAGGCTTCATCTTATGCTCAGACAAAATTTTTTAGTCAGTCAGTCCAGAAGATATCTATACTTTGAAGCATACAGACGTTTTCACTTGACATTAACGCCACCCCAATTTTCCAGTGTTCTCTGTTGGTGCTGCGGCAGACATGGCAGAAGTTGAACAAGAGCTGTGAAATGCAGTCGTTGAATCATGGTGGACTTATTAGTTTAAGTCAAACTCCTTCTGTGATCGAAATAAAGATGCTGGACTACAAGTGGCAACACTGAGCTGCAGGAGCACATTTGCTTTTGCGGCTTTGACAGAGTGGTAACTTGCATAGGATTAGGTTGTTACATAGCAAATTACTGCATAAGATTGGCCAAGATCATCTATGAGCAGCTAGGCACCTAAGCAGCCTGGGTATTGAATGAGAAGGTAAAATCTAAGAATTATCACATATGGATCTTAACTATTCTCATGTGATGCTTTTGAAAACTTGATCACTGATAGTTTATCCAAGCTCAGAAATTTTGTGATAAGGAAGGGAATTGAGCCACTGTTCTGAATTACCTTTAAATATTTAAACAGGCTCCTTTACAGAGGAGTGAAGAAATTCATTGGAAAAGTAAACTGTTTCCTCTATAATCATAGAATAATAATTTCAAGTATTTGTTTGTGAGAGGATGAAAACACCTGAATGTGCTTTGATCTCTTTTCTACCAGAACTCCAGGAAAAGATCTGTACAAATATGTAGACATCTCTCCATAGTCTCCTCATTAGTTTTGGTCAGTCTTTACATGAGTACAGTAACTAGATGTATGGATTAAAGCACAATTCTCAGGCTCGTTACAAGTAAGAGGACGCAAAGAACAGGCAAAAGCCTTTGGCAAAACTGAAGGAATATAAAGTATATTTTCAGGTTTTGAAGGAAAAGAGAAACTGGGCTGTGCTTTACTGTACGTTATTGCACATAATTTTGTTTGTAATAACTGTAAAGAAATAAGTAAATACTCACTCTAATACATTAGAAATTATATTTTCCTACATAAAGTTCATCAGCCCTGAAGAACAGCAAACTATTATGTTTTTCCTCTCTCATAATCAATTACCATGGTGAAGGACAAGTATTATCAGAGCTTTTTCTAGCCTATAAATGTATTAAAGCTTTTTTTTAATGCTTATAGGCAAATTTTTTATCTGTCTTTGGTTTTAAGCAATTCTTTGTTGACACTGGAATGTTAAGATCTTAGGTAGAAAAGCAAAAGCCTGATTTAAGCTCATGAGGTTTTGGTGAAAGCTAGGTTTGTGGTGTATAGAGTGTTATAACATTATCTAGCAAAGTAAAATTGAAACCATTGTGTAAATGTCTTTGTCCCTAGCCTGTGTAAGTATGGGCGATGCTGCAGGCTAAGTTTTGCCTGAGCATGTGTAGAAGTGAGGCTGTGACTGGACATGGCCTGATTCTTGTAATTGGACAAGGAGAAAATGGTCGCCAGGTCATTGGGTGATTAGTGTAAACAATATAGTGTCTTATATAGCTGTAACTGCATAGGAAGAAGAAGGCAGACATCTTGCAGACTTCTTAGAGAGCAGACCCTCTGCCTGGCTGGGAGACATCTGGCCAGGCAGAGAGACGTGTCCAGGCCCAGCTAGACATACTGTCTGGGGGCATGGACACAGAGTCTGCTAGAAAGGTAAGCTATGCTTAGAATTAGGTTTAGATGCAGTAGAGATAGTTTAGCTTAGGATTATGCTGTAGAATTCTGGCACGCAAATAGTTAAACACCTGAGAAACTTCATGAAATCCAGCCTTCTCATCATGTTTTCTGCCACTTGGACCCCTGGATCGCTACATGTAAGTGCCTTTTTGTAATTGAAGGCTGAAAATTATTTGAGGAATTGCTTGAATATTCTGCTAAATATATATATCTTTCAGAACTCTGAATTACCATAAGAAATAGGTGATCCACAACTTTGGATCAGAATGCAACTAACTTAAACTGCATTATTATAAATATTGAATGTATTTTTGCAAAATAAGACCAAATACTTCCCACCATAAGAAGCACCTTTTCATTAGTAAAGTGGACATAGCTGATATAATTTTTACAAATTTATAATTTGTAAAGTGTAAAAGGGAGAAGTGTTGCGTCTTTATTCATAGAGTTGTTTTGGGAGAGCACTTAGCCATTTAAGATGTAAAAAGGAGCAAGCACCAGTAATAGGAGCTCAAGGGAATTTAGAAAGCTCTGTTACATAGCTAAAGTGCCTCCAGCTTGCTTGGCATTAGTGGACTACCCAGGTTGTCCTTGCACACCTTGAGTAGCCCATCTGCAAAATGAAATTGTCAAGGTGTTCCTCTTGGCAAAAAACTATCTAAACGCAGTGTAAATTCTGCTGGGTTTTGGGTCTGTCTTCCCATTAAACTAACTGACATCACTACAGGAACACTACACCTGAATATGTGTTTATTCTAAATCAAGAAAAATATCATAATTGAGACGAATGTACACTCTAGTGTGGTTATGAAATTCTTTTACAAGGACAGTATTGGACTATAAAAGAGACAGAGAACTGAGTTTGGGATTTTTTTTACATAGACTTGATGGAAGAAAGTTAGTTTTTTCTTCTGTATGTTGTGTTGAGATCTCTGAAATGTATAATGATGTAATTTCTGGGCTAGGTTCTTTATCAGATTGAAGATTGGGGTATGAAATAGCTACAATGTAATGGCTCTGTGTCTTAAAAACACTATTGTGAAGGAAAAGGTTTATTCTCTTCAACAGATTTTTTCCCACATTTGCAAAATTCCTTTTACTTTCTAGTCAGCGTTTTCTCTAGTGAATGCTTTTGCTGTTATTCTATTTTATAACTACTGGTTCAAGCATTTTGTAGTTCGAGGGCTTGTTGAGCTTGTACCAGACACATTCCAGTGAAATCCTAAACATTCAGCAAAATAACCTTCACTTGAGGCTTTGAAGGTGTCCTGTTTTGCACAATACCTAAATGGAAATTTATCTCTAGTTTGCTAAGAATAAAACAAAGATTTCCTTTCCTCAGCAGACAAAAAGTTTAAGACTTTCATATAATACCCTCTTGAGAGACAGTTTCAATAAAATATATGGAAGAAAGGCCTGAATCACCTCCTCCAGGTTTACACTGCTCTAACTTTCTTGATTTAAACCGCATTTCTTTAGAATAATATGGAAGTTCCCCAGTGGTGATTAGAAATCTAATCTGGATTGTATAAACATTTGAAAATTCAGAATTACTCTGGATTTCCCCAAAAGAATGGAAGAAGGCAAAATGTAATGCATTACATTAAAACTATCTTGGTTTAACAGCATTTATGTGACATGCTGGATAGAGAATTTTTATATAATTAACAGAAGCAAAGCTGTTGGACATAATGATTAAATATACAGAAACTAATCTGAAGCTTATTTCAAGTTGAGATAATGATCTTGCTTTTATGGCCAAACCAGCTAAAAATCAAATGTCTGTTTTAGCCCTACAGGGTGTATCAGAGTAAGATCTGATGTAAATGATGATGAAATTTGGTGGGTATGTATCCAGCACATGAACATATTATCCCTATAAAAAGATTTCTAGCCTGAGCCTCAAAAAATGATAATAAATTTGTGGTCTCAAAAGGCCTTGTCAGAAAGTAATTCAAATTTTTTAGATTGCCTAAACTTCATTTACTGATACATACAAAATCTCACAGAAGAATTTCTTGTAAAAATTCTAACTTTATCATGTTCAAATAGTGTAGCCCTGTCTTAGGCCACATTTCTCCTGAGCATGAGTATAAGTCCTGCTCTAAGTGGTTGTGACCTTATTTCCCTTGGTTGGACAAGAAGGACTTGATCTCCAGGTCATTGGACAATTAATGTAAACAATATAGTCTGATATATATATCTGTAACTGTGCAAGAAGAAGAGCAGACATTTTCTGATTTCTAAGAAAGCAGACTCTGTCTGGCATGGAACATCTAGCCAGGTAGAGAGATAGCAAGTCTGCTTGGTAGGTATTATAGCTTTGCAATGCTTAGATGCTCAAGCTCTTTCTGCATAGAAATTAGCACTCTTATAGATAAATAAAGCCTCTGATAAAACTTCATGGAGTTAGCCTTCTCGTCATTATGCCTCACGGACAACACCGAACAACCATATAATAGTTTACGTTCTAGGGCAACTCTCTCTTGTGAAACAAAACCACATTGATAGAACCGATTTGTGTCAACATTATTATGAATCTTACTGCATGTTTTCTAATGTCTCAGGACAAAACATCTTTACCAGACAGCAAAAGTTAGATGTTTCACAAGTAGTCTTAAAAAGTAGAAGGTCCTGTAGAAATGTGTATTATCTTCCCTCCTTGGCCCAATGACTCTGTAAAATACCACCTGACCATATCTGACAAGACTGAGTTGCTACACAAGTGTTGTGTCCCCAGGTGGCTTCTGAAAAAAACAATGTGTTAAATATTCACTACTTCTGGCCACATAGAGATATTAGCTGTTTTTCCACATGACAATGTGTTTCATGGTGCTTTACAATATTTTAAAGGATATTTAAGGGGTGTATAGCACTCCAGGTAGTAAGCATAAGAGAACCACAATCTAGCTGTATCAGAGAGAGCTATGTTTAATATTTGGATGTTAAAGCTAAGATGAAGTATACTATGCTTCAGGTTCACTAGCCAAGAACAAGCTACGGCTATGAGCTGCCCAGTAGGACGTATTGACATGGACTGCAAATATCTCTTCTTCCTTTGGGCATTTTTTCTGCCCAAAAATTAGGAGTTTGGTCAGTTACAATCAAGGCAATGCAGCACTTTTCATCTGACGAGTGTGTGAAGAGGTAAGAGGTTCAGAAACCTCTTCAGTGGAAGATTACTTGGTGATTTCTATTCCTTTACAGAAGCTGGCCTTTTTTCATAAGTTCACATACTTGTTTGATCTCCTACACAACCTGGTTCTGCATGTCTTGTACTGCTTCATTTTAGCATTTTAACTTGATTGCATGTAAAAATCTTACTTGTGAAAATAACTTTGTGGCTTTGACAAAGCAAAAAGCCTGTGCCTAACTTCTAAGGAAGTCCTGTGAGCATCCTGCATTACACAGTCTGAATAGGACAGGAAGATAGGGATGGGACAGTGACTTTTTATGGAATGTCTGTATGCCCATCTTTTTATTTAATGGAAACCAGGGCACTTTGGAAAGACAGTGAGAGATGGACAGCAGCCATCCACACCAATTTGTAGTATACACCATCTGGTTTTTATCCAGATGCAGAAGCTAGTGCTTTCAAATCCAGCTAGTTAATAGTAATGCTAGAGATTGTAACAAGACTGCTGTCCTATATCACAGTTGTACGCATGCAGCTGTAAGGTTCTCACCTGTCTTCTTATTATGCTTCTGGTTTCAGAGGCTGTTGTACCTGGATACAAGTGATATTGAGAGGCAAGAGACATTAGCTTGGACACAACCTGAGGTTTCCTCAGCTACATGGTTTCCCAACACTTTATGTTTAACCAGGCAGCTTTGCTTTTGTCCGTTGTGGATCTGTTCACAGTGAAGTGACCCCAGATTTCCAGTGAAGAGGTAGAGAGATGCTCAGCCTGAAATTGCTTGCCCTGTTTATGCACTGGGAAAATGTAGTGTTTTCTAAAGGTAGAAAATGTGGAGATTCTGCCTTGACAAGTTTAAGAGAAGAAATTTTTGGAGAAGCTGGAAGGGAGGGGGAAATAATTCTGTTTTCAGAACAAACAAGAAACAGGAATTTGAAATTTGGTGCATAATATGAAATTAGAAGCAGTTCAGCATATTGACTAAAATAACCTTTCAACTTTATTCCTTTTTATTGACAGCTTGAATCCTGTGAATTTCTTGACTCCCAAAGCCTATAATATCCCTGGCATATCGTCAGATACCCATTGACATAAAAATGCAACAATATTTTGTTTTGAAGGTGCTACAGTGATTGGAATTTTATACAGTCATTAATATGTTTAAGTTTGTTTTGGAATAATCTTATTTATTGTAGAAAGTGTACATTATATTTTCAAAAGCTTTTCTATTCTAGCAGCTTGGTCATCATGTAGTAAATATTGTTATTTGGTTGTCATAATGTTTTGGTTCACTTAAGAAGTGAGAAAAAGATAGCTCATTCACAGTTCTCCTGTGCATGAAGCATCATCATAAAGGGCAGGGTTGTCTTTAATATGTGATGTTACTGTCAGACTTCAAATACAGTACAGTATTGTTTATTCTATTATCAGCCTTGGAAAGGTACTTTTTATTCTCATTATTTGACTTTACGTGCTTATAATTTATCATAAGTCTTTTTAAACTTCTTTTCAACATGGATTGTATTTTTAAGTCTAATAACATTTATGCTAATTAACATGATTCGCTGTGGATCCTCTTCATATTCTGTAGCTCAACAAGACTTTCTTTTTAAACTTCAAATTCAAATACACATAATTTATGTTATCTATATCTAGTATTAGCAATAGGTCTACTCTTTTCTCCAAGAAAGATCCAAAGTCACTATTAGCGAAAATCTAGCAGGGGAATTACACCAAGAGAAAAATCAAAATATTTGAACAGTTTCCCAATAGGAAGATTAGGATTTTTAGTAACATCACTAAATTTCAGTGTAGTATGTTTTAAGTCTTTGGCAATTTTCAGATATCCATGGATATCTAAACAAGATGAGGTATTGCCCTACAATTGACCTATGCAAAAATCATGGAAGCCAGAATACAGCAGAGAGATGCAAATGTCTGGGCAGGTTCCTGCTTTCTTTTGGCTGGGTCTACTGGCCTAGCCCAATGCCAGACTGAGACCTTGCAGAGCCATTTGTATTTAGTAGGTCTGAACTATAACTATAACTCTATCACTGAGATTTTTAAATTACAGCGCTATCCCAGCTCCCAAAAATCAAACCCTGCCTGTACCTTCATTGTTGTGTTACCAGGTTCCACAGCTGATGCAAAGAAAGACTTGAACTTTGAGGATGAAGAATTAAAAATACCTTATTTTGCTCCCTAAGCCAATGCATGGAGGTTGCATTGCAAATAAGGTTGGGATTTAAAATGGATCTAAATGGGATACAAGATAATTCACTTGAGGCTTGGATGGAAATTGATCTTTTCATAAGTCAGGAAAGCACAAACAAATCCTTAACAAGAAAGAGCCTGGACCTGATGTCTGAGTCAATAGGGAGCAAATGGATGCTAAGCAGAGCAGGTTAGCCCAAGGCAACCATGTGGAAGCTGTGAATGTTGGGCTATGTTGGGATCACATAAACTAGTAACATTGTAGCCTGACCATCCTGTTAATACAGCACAAAGGCACAATATAGTCTTTGTGTGATTGTGTGATTTAAAGCCATATATGATTTAAAGCCATATGAAACCTGCACAAACCTTAATTTCAAAACTATTTTGAAGTTTAAATGTATATGTAAAGAGTAAATGTGCTTACTAAAGTAAATATTTTCTACTCCACCACCACAATGTAACACCGTGTGTTCTATAATAAACTGAGGAGACAGATAATGCTATAATCATGTTTGCCTTCATCATGAACACAATTTAGTATTTTCTGCCTGACTCTTGCAAATTTTCAATATAAGTTTATGGGAACCCACAGTGTTTTATCACATTTTACAGTTATTTTATTTGGGGACTTCCGGCACATACACTGTTGGTCAGAAACTTAACATCTGGAAGGGGCATTTCACTGACAATAACTGAGTTTTTCAAGTCTTTCAAATATTTAGATTGGGTGTTCTCACTAAAGCTAGTCAACATTAAGCAGATGAGGTACTTTATTAATTAAACTATTTCCATTTCAGAGAAGTGTAGGACTTATACTGATATTAATCTTCCTATCATTTGAGTTACTCTTTGCTAAGTCCCCAACCTAGAAAAAGGCAAAGAAGCACAGTCAGGATGCTTCCCACTGATGAACTGAAGAAAGGAGAAGCTGCCTTCTGAGAAAGCAAAGATAAAATTGGGTCAAGGGCACAGGGAAGGGAGCAGGTAGTCACACTTCTGTCCACACTGAGGATACAAGCTGCAGATTTCCTATATGCGATATGCTTTCATGCCTAGTGGAAACTTATTTACAATGTGCTAATGCATCACAGTTATAGAATAAGTAAAAAATCATGTAAGTACTGACATTACTGCAATAAAAATTACACAACTCTTGGGAACAAAATAGCATACCTTGGGTCTTTTGGATTGTAAGTGTATAATTTGGAGTATTTCTTCTTTTTCTTTTGATAGATAGTTTAGGAGAAATCAAGTGCAACATACAGTAATTACAATATGCTGATTAATGCAGAGGAGCTCCAAGGAATAATTATTAAAATGGGAGTAAGTCAGCTTTATCCATATTTTCAAATTTTCTGGACTGTAAGGTGGGTATTAATCTGTATTTCACTGAACATGTGCTAACGGTTTCTTTTTATGATGTCCTTCTTATCACCAGCATAATTTCAAATTGTATGTAGTTGTGTTAGTCAATTAGCATGATTTTTGTGACAAATATAATGGTTCCAGACTACACAGAGGTGATAGGACATATGTCCTGTAAAGTAACAGACATCATTATTTGATATGGTTTTGCATATTGAAGATGTTCATCACTGTGGTGATGGTTTGATTACCAGCTTTTTTGTATTCAGCAAATACAAATAAAATGTTCCAAATAAGAGATTGGATAAAAATGACACTACCATATTATGTGCAGCTCTTAGATGCAACTCATTGATTATGAGGATATAAAATCTTATACTGCTTGTGTGGAATCTGTGGGGAAAAAAGAGTACTGGGTGATTTGTGGAAGCAAAAAAAGTCTGCTTTTGACCTGGATTCTGCAATATCATGAAAAATCAGTATTAGCAAAGTTGAAATTAATCAGCAATGTGTCTGTCACAGTCTGGTTGTCTGTCTTCCATGCTGCTTTTTCCCACTGTGCAACCATAACCTCAGGGCATGTTCTAAACCCCACATTCCATTTCATCACAGCTCTCCCTCAGAGCCCTCTTTGGATGAAGGGAAAGTTTGAAACTAGGAAGCATGCTTATATTCATGCAAGTACATGCACATTCAACTTCTTCTACTTCAATCCTTTGTTGAGTAATATATTGTTTTTCACTGTCAACACAGATTTTAGGAGAAATCTTTCACAGGCATTGCATTACTTGAATCTCTTATTTAGTGGCCCACATCATAATTTCATGAAAATCAGAAGACACATACTGTAGTTCTGACTAGTGCTTTTTGGGAGGCCTTTGTTATAGTTTTTGATGTTGACACAAAGTTTTCCCCCTCCATATTTCTTCCACAAAACCTCTGTTGCTCAGTTGATTGTGCCTCCTCTGAAACATTTGGACTGGCTGAGTATTTTCCATTTTATTTCCTCCTATTTTTTCAGCTTTTTGGCTTCTTTATGGCTGAAAAAATGGGAGTCTTATTTTGTGTGATTTTTTGTTAAGGGAAAACAGATTATCATCATTCCCACTGACAAAACGTCTCTCTTTTCTATTCATGATGCACTTTCCACTGTCACAATTGAAGTAGTTTCATTGATTTATCTTGTTTACCATGCCTCCTGTAACTGGTTGACTATAATTCTGTCCACCATTGTACCAATTGCACTAATTGTTTATACTGTTACAAAAAATATTGTGAGAACAGAATTAATGAATTAGCCCATGATGCCATTACAGCTGCAACATTGTATCAGTCTACTGAAATATTAATAGACTTCTAAGAGAAAAGGGAGGCTGGAGCCAGTAAAAATCTCTAACACATGAAAATTTGAATAATCATGGCCAGATGGAAATCTGCTGCCTTATTCTTGTAGAAATGCCATAGCCATGGCTTCTCTCTTTTTTTTTTTTTTTTTTTTTTTGTTTTTTTCAAATGAAAGTTTTAATCAGCAGTAATAGAATTATCCTCTAGCTCACTTGTAAGTTAGAAGCACAGCTTCTGGCTAGTACTAGGTTGAAAATAATTGATTTATATTTCAAAGAGATACACTGAATACATTATTACACAAAAATAATCTAGTGAACTAATCTCATCACAAGGATGAAGCTGCAAAGTTTATCCTTAATAGGTTGTACAGAAACTAAAAGTTAGGGGCTTTTTTTCATGTTGTGAAATTCACTGCAATATTTTTATTCTAAACTTGCCTTGTTGACAATATTTTTCAGTATAAAAGGTGTTGTGCAGGATGTTCAAAGCTGAATTTTTCAACAGACATGGTTTTGAAAGAAAGGCATACCTGTGTTTTTAAACTCGCTGAAGCAAATTTGTAGCTATGCCACCATTTAGGGGACAGGAAAATAGTTTAATATAGAAGCAATGAGATTTGATTGAGTATAAAGATAGAAAATTTTATTGGAAATTGATATTAATTTCAAACATATATATTCATATGAACAATAAATTATGACTGAGTACAAGTAATTTAGTTAAGCAGCACACAAGAAACACCTGAGCAGCCAACAACCACTACAAAACGGTTACTGCTCTCTGGGGCAGTGAATTCAGCTCTTTGTGCAGAAACAGCTATTGCCAGTAGGGGATGCCAGGCAGCAGACCACCAGTGACACACTGCGATAGCCAGAGCGGGCGCTGCAAACAACAGTGGGGTCCTGGGAGGTCCCGAAGGGAGGGAGGGTCCTGGGTAAGGCAAAAGGGTTCCTTGAGGGGGGGAGTGGGGTCCTGAGAGATGATGGGACTGGGTGGTGGGTATTGGGCTCCCAAGGAGTGGGTGGAATCCCCGAGGAGAGTTGCCAACGGTAGGCAGGGAGGGTCCGGGGCAGGGGGGGGGTTGAGAGGTTCTCTGAGGGTGTAGGAAGCGGGAGGAGTGTCAAAGAGATCCCGGGGCTTAGGGGTCCTGGGGAGTGGATGCTGGGTCTCCTGCGGGAGCAATGGAGGGTCCCAGCAAAGGCAAGCGGCCATGGGGAGTGTCCTAGGTGTGGACAGGAATCCCAGGGATGGAACGGAGGGGTAAAGGGAAGTAAGGGTGTAGCAAACCAGGGAAATCAAGGAGGAATGGTCAGGTTGCTGCCGTGGCACCATAGCTCACCACTGGGTGTGGCCCTGACGACTGCTGGAACCAGGCAGGGGCTGCAGGCAGTTGTTGAAAGCTGTTGAAGGTCGCGTCAGAAAAAGCTGGCGGTGAAGAGGAGCATGGCAGCACAAGGTCCTGGTCTCAATGCCACGTGGTCCCGTCAAGATGGTGGCAATGAAGTTGGGGGGTGACACGTCCTCCTTCTGGCCTGACGTGATCCCAGAGACCACAAGTCTGGGGAGGGCAGCAAGTTTATGCTGTTCATCCAGTCCCAGAGTTCCTTGCGCCATGCGCATGTGCAAATGCATCATCTAGTCCCTACTCCTTGCCCCGTGGAGGTGTAGTCTTCTTTTCCATTGGATTGCCACCATTCCCACCCACTTCTGAGGTTTGTTTGGCCGGAAGAGTTCTTTGTCTTCATGCCATGTGCGTAGGGCAACATGGCGGCCGCCCCCTTTGGGCCACCATGCACCGCCCCCAAGCAGTCCCAGGGCACAGCAAGGCTACGCCACCCTCCCCCTGCTCTGGACCAGTCAGAAACCGGCCACCACCAGAAACGGTGGTGGCAGAGCTGCAGAGCCGCTGCAGGGCGCAGGGCCCACGTTGGTGGGGGCATGCAGGGGAACCATTGAAGGGTATGGGGCTGTGGTGGGGTGTGTGTGGCAGGTGCGGGGCTGTGGCAGGGCGTACAGGGACCACCATGGGGTGCAGAGTGTGGCAGACACAGGGCACTGCAGAGCTCTGCTCCAGCGAGCCCCCAGCCCCTCCCCCTCCTCCTGGCACATCCATCTACCCATCTACCCATCCTTTTTGGTGAAAAGTTTTTTTGAGATGCGTGCCAAAACCATGACAAGCTATCAATCAAATTAGTTTTGTCATCAGTTACATTAATAAACTATTTTTGTAGTTATTTTCCCCCAGACTTATGGTGGTCTCTCTTAACTGCTGTACAAGCTTTTGCAGTTTGAGCAAAAAGTTTTCACATATGCTGTACTTTAACTAAAATGTGTTTCCCCTAGACTTTAGGGGTCTGAACTAGTCTTTAGTAAAAGTTGTCTTGTTCTCTTCTCACAGTTTCCCCAACACATCTAGTGCCCACTCACAGCTACCAAAGCAGTGTTAATTGCCCTTGTAGCTTAGAGTTATAGAGGTGTGGAGTCTTTTCTCTAAGCATCTGTTGGTTCTTAATACCTGAGAGCCAGAAAGATTCTCAATACTGGGGAGAGGAGCCGACATCAGCATAGGCAGTGGTATGTCCTTTCTTTCCTACTGAAGTTCTGCAATTTAGCAGTGCAGAGGCATAGATTTTTCCTAGAAGGCAGGTTGCAGAATCCAAGTATGAAAATTCTTTGTGAGTATTTCAGGTACAAGAGGTGAAGATTTTCTGGGGAAATAAGGAGGGTTTTAAACTAAGGGCGTTGTGATAAGACCTAATTGGATAATGTTCTGTTCTGTTTTCTATCATGACACTTGCTTTAGTCAATTATTGTTTTATTAGATAGTTTTACTGAAATAATGATGACTTTCGTATGCTGTGTCATAGGATATTTGTGCATCAAGATTTGGTCTCTAAAGGAGCATTTAATTAGCAAATTAAATAAGACTAAGAAAATAATTAATACTCTAGTTCTAAACATGAAAACAGACAAGTCAATAAATGTGTAAGTTACTTCTTATCATACAGAGAGTATGGGCTGAACAGAACTGGTAGGGCAATTAATTGAACCCAGAACTACTTTCAAGCACTTCTTTCTCTAAGAAAAATAAAGACATACCCAGGGGGTGTAATATAGTCATTGCACTTTATGTGATAAGGAAGGGAATTCAGCATGCCAAGCTCCATGATTAAAACTGAAATAAGTGGCCTAGCCAGCTAAGAAACTGGCCGTCACTAATCCACAACACTTAACACCTTTTGACCTTTGCTCTGTTCCATAGGAAGACTCTCACTGAATTCTGAAAAGTTGAAACAGCCTTTCAGTCATTTGCTTCATAGTTGTTTGTAGCTGGCATTGAAAACATGTTTAGACTTTTTCTTTTTGGTGACAGTTTGAATCATAGAAATTCAGAAAACTGAAAAAAAAATTACATAGGAAAGACCACTCCAGATCTTGGAGACTGGATACATGAAATAGCATCATCAGAGTTTAGTGAGATTTCAGAAGTCAGATATATCAAATATTCTGTCTAAAGCTCATTGCAGTGATAAACAGTTGCATTCAATCCCTTCTCACTCACTTTTTCAGTCAAACAGATTTAAGGCTAACTGATATGATTCGAATACCTTTTTCTGGCTCTGTGCACAGAACTCAATTCAGGTTTGTTTATACTGCTCACCTGAGGCTTATTATGGATGTATTTAAATGTTTGTAGATGGGAAGAAAAACGAAACTGGTTTAACAACTAATCCGTGGTCTTGGGCTTCTGAAGTTGTTTAATGTTTTCTATATTTAATGAAATTATGCCCCAAACTAGCCTGTTTACTTTCATTTTGGACAAGATCCTTCCTTTAACTAAGAAAGTTTCAAAAATTTTTTTTTCTTTTTATCCCTGGCCACCTACACCATTTATTTATAATGTATTTATAACCTGAATTGAAATTGTATAAAATGGCAGGTTTGAGAAGCTTGGAATACAGATTTTCTATTTTATTTGCAAAGCAGATAGAATAGATGCTCTGCTTCCCCTGACCCCATCAAAAGCACTTTATAGATTTTTTTTCTCCAGAAAATACAAAATGATCAATGTTTCCTTCTTTTTTTCCTATTTGTTCAATCTTTGTGTTCTCTTTCAAATTTATTAACCAAGAGAATAATTACCAATGTATCATACACACTGCTTGTTGGTACACTTAAAAGCTTGTAAACTGATGATAATTTATGCTTCCTCTGATCTGAATAAAACAAGATGTATTTCAAGGGCACTCAGTCCTCTCACATTTAGGTTACTCAGTCTTAATTTTTGTTTTCATTTTTTCTTGCTTTGGATTGGAGCACTTAAATTTTAAAATTTACAAGTTAGTGGAGAAATATTTTATGTTATAATTTATATTTTGTAACAGAAAGAAAACTTTAGAAGGAATCCATTTTCTATCTTCAAACTTCCTCTACAAAGGTTCTTCTTTAGCCACTCTGTTTTAACAAGTAGCCTAGATCAGAAATGACCCTAAAATGACCTTACAGAATTTACTGTCATGACTCAGGTCTGAAAACAATATCTATGGTCACTGAATCCAATAATGTATTGTCAAATGCAACGTTCATAACTTTATCAAATCAATGAGGAATTTCCTACCTCTCCTATGCTATTGGAAACATGGTCATAGGCTTCATTCATATGATGATTAAAAATCTTTTCATGTGAATATACTTAAATACATCTATAGACAGCTTGTTCCTGTAAATGTTGCTTTTCAGCAGAATTTCTTTTCTTGGGTATTTACGTCTCACTGCCTTTAAGGTGAGTAACCTTATTCTGTCAGCTGGTATTTTTCCATGCTAAGATAAGCGACTCTTGCAGACTCCTTACTATAGTTCCTTTTATCTCACTCAACTTGCTCTTTTATTGCACAGAGTTACAGCTGAAAGTTGTTTTTTTCAAGAACACTTAACCAGAATATTGCACAGTATTCTATCTAAAATCTCCTAGTTTCCTGTTGCCATTTTTTTTTCATTATTGTGTCTTTGGTGGCATGTGGATTTCTGAAAAATAACTAGGAGGTAATTTTGTTTCACCATCATTTCCAACTGATAGATTTCCCATTTAACTACACCATTTCCTATCTTTCTAGTCTTCACTGTTACCTTACTCTTTCTGTCTGTTACTCTGAATCTACTGAGTTCTGACATTGCCTCTTAGCAGTGTGTCAACAACAATTTTTCTGTGCCAACCTCATTTATGAAAACACTATATAAAGTGGTCTGAAACTCAGTGTCAGAGCAATATCATCATTGATATTATTCCAACCTACCTCCATCATCTGTTTAACTCCCCCCCAAACACCTAAATTTTCAGTCTTATTCCAATCGTTAGTTTGTTTTGATTGGTGGTTTTGTTGTTTTGTTTTTGTTTTTTTTTTCCCCTTAGCTAAATGGGTTCTGAGCTCTCTATAAACCTGTTATTTTCCTTTTCCCTTTGTTTTTCCAGCAAGATTAATGGACACTCCTGGTTGCTGTGCAACGCTGTAACTGTTCCATTTCCTCTGCCTCCTTTGAGCACACTGAGGTCCATGCTTTGTGTCCCAGCATGAGTATATGACCCACAGTTGCAGGGGGCTAGTACAGACTAACCTATTATCTTCAAGGTTGTATGAACTCCTGCTGTATCAAATGCTTTAATGTAGCTCTTGTTCATAAAAGACCTTTACTGGTATAAATAGGTGAGTTACTTATAGCATTAGAAGATGAGAACAAATTCTGCATAAAAGCTTGTACTTGTAAGCAACTATCCAACTCTGGAAAAAACTCATAGATACAGTAGCTGAGTATCCAAGCTTTTGGATTTTATATTATGGGGTCAACTTGTATTTAACTTTCTCATCATCTCCAAACCTGATCTGTATGAAATACAAAGAGAAAACAAACAAAAAAACAAAAAACAACAGATCTCAGTCTACTATCTAAATTTAAGCCAGCGTTGAATAGTCTAGGAAGTTAAAATATATGTATAGGGAGTAAAACACCTTAAGTCTGTGAAGGACTGAACAAGATCTAATAACATCAGAGAAAGTTGTACTTTGCTGAGTTTGGAAATTGAACCTTAGAGAAAATTAAGCTCAAGGATCAATACAGATGGATTATTTTCAACAGAAAACATGGATTTGTGTTGGTTCTCATGTTACTTTTTTTTTTAGCATCCATTTATTTTAGCATCAGCTTATACTCTGATGGATAGAATTAAGGCAGTATATCACTGTGTCTGTAAACACTGTGCCTCTGCCTTCCAGTGACAGTCTGGGACACACGACCTCTCATTCACAGTTAAAGAGGAGGAAGAAAAGAATTTAAGTTATCAGACTTGTTTTCTGACGTCATTAATGACAGGAAATGGAAAGTGCGAAAAGGATAAGACAAAAGGGGGTTATGTACTTCCCATGCAGTGTGGTTCTTCTGCAGAAAGTACAGGGGATAAAAACTCAGGAAGTTGTGGAGGCAGCTGGAAGGGTGTGTGTAGGTGGGTGGCATAGGGTGGACTTTTTCTGCGAAAATAAAGACATCAATAAATATTTTTTTATTTGGCTTCTCACAAGTCCCTCCTATGTTTTGTGTAAGGAAAGAAGGTAAATATAACCTTATGTTACTGATTGTTTCCAGGTAAGTAATTGTCTTCTCTCTTGAAGGCAGGTCACCAGTGCTTAATATAATAACTCTCCTTCTAGAGATGGCAAGCAGGAGATTGGGTTCTTTAAGAGCCACAAGATAGGCCCTTAAGAGGGAATTCAACAGTTTTACAGGTGGAGTTTATCCCATGAATCAACAACACGAGACTCAAATTCTCATATTTGAGAATATTTGGAGATTATCATCCCTGAACTGATGAAAAAGCCCACACTTCTATCTGTTCTATGGAGGTTAGAGTCAAAATTTTATCCTGTAATTTAATAGATGTTTTAAAAACTTCTTTACTAAATTGGAAATAAAGATTTTTGCTTTAGTTCTGTTTAAAAACATAAAATAAATACAAGCGAAACAATGAGAGTATAAGAACCTTATTTGCTATTTGACATTTATCTGATTTCTGGATAACCTAGTTGTCAAGATAATCAAGCACATTTTCCCCTATAACTTCGTTGTGCTTTTCTTTGATAATTATACAAAAACATTTTGCCTTTATGGACTGTATTTTATAGCTACATATGGGAATTTTTTTGCAGTCACTCACTGAATCCACCATGGCCTTATGAAATGGTTATAATTACTCAGCACTGGTGAGGCCACACCTCAAATACTGTGTTCAGTTTTGGGCCATGACAGGAAAGACATTGAGCTGCTGAGGCATGCTCAGAGAAGGGCAATGGAGTTGGTGAAGGATGTGGTGCATGAGTTGTCTTGGGGTTTTTTAGCCTGGAGAAAAAGAGGCTTGAGGGGACCTTATTCCTCTCTACAACTACCTGAAAGGAGGTTGTAGCCAGATGGGGATCAGTCTCTTCTCTCAGGTAACAAGTGAAGGACAAGAAGAAATGGCTCAAGTTGTGCCAGGATAGGTTTCAATCATATGTTAGGAAAAATTTCTTCCCAGAAAGAGTTGTCAAGCACTGAAACAGGCTGCCTACAGGAGTAGTGGAGTCCCTACCCCTGGAGGTATTTAAAACGCGTGGATGTAGCACTTAGGGACATGGTTTAGTGGTGGCCTTGGCACTGTTGGGCTAACAGTTAGACTCAATGATCCCAAAGGTCTTTCCCAACCTACATGATTCTACAATTCTCTAATTTCCTTTCCAGAATGAGATATCCCAGAACAATTTGTATTACTGTCTAACTACATTGTAGAGATAGCACTATGCAGTGCTCCTTGTGTCATTTCTTCTTGTGTTGTGGATAGAATTTAATTTGCTTTAAAAGACAAAATGTTTATTCTCTGACAATCCAGTGTGAAGATATTGACAAAAAAAGTCACCCCTAGAACATGAATAAAATGTATCCTGAGTTTTGAGACTCTGTAGTTTATATTTTCTAAAAGTGCAGTATGTTTATTCATGGGAACAGAAATGAGAGAGACTGAAAATATATGCGAAATCACACTCTATTGAATATTTGTCCAAGTACTGAAATGACACCTGTTTGCACAATTTAAAGGTGTTCTTCTCTTCCCACATGCCACTTTCCACATTTCCAGAGATTTCTTTTTACACTGTAACATCAGATCCAGAGCATTGTCTGAAGGGCATGAGGTTTCTTAATGGTTTGTTGATTTGTCACCTGAGCAGATAACTGAGCTGAAAGCAAAGCTCAAGCTTTGGAGAAGTGCCCTGGATATTTGCTAGATATTTGTTAGATTTAAGGATCTAACTCCACAAGGCACACCTTTAAGTTACCTGGCAAAACACATCAACTCTCTCTTTAGCTTCTTTACCTGAATTTTCTGATGTCTCAGCAGAAATGACAGTTTGTGAAGATAACCTCCAATAGCTTTTGGTTTCCCTTAGGCATTGCCCCCCTACTTTTCTGTTAGACTTCTTAGACTATCACAAATAAACACCTATTTACTTGGAAAAATGCATCTTTAATAAGCATAATTTATATTTGAAATCAAGAGTTTTGTAAAATGAGATTCTATCAGTGAGGCAAGTTCTTCTGGGCACCATTATCAACAGAACTTTACCCATGTCTGTTTAAAAAGAAGGAAAACTCTTGTGTCAAGGTTGATTATTAGATTACACTATTGTGATAACGTCAGCAGTATGAAGTTGATGGTCATAAGTAAGACTGTATTGCATGAACCCCAATCGTATTTAATTGCTGCTGTGTTATCAGGGAGAAACAATTTTTTCCAGTGCAAGCATTCACAGCTCTCCCTGGATTTATTGGGATGTTGGTGTGACAGACTCTTTTTGAGAGCTCTCAGTCTACCATGGAATGTTCCCCTTGTAGTGTCTTGATCTCAAATACTCTTCAGTTCACTAGTGTTTGATTGGAATCTGGTGTTTAATTCAGACTGTCGGGTGAGAAACAGACTCATATTAACCAAAGAGCTGATAAATGGGTGCCACAAAAAAATTCACCACCAAGATGGCAGGAAGGACAAACCTTTCAGTCAAAATAATGGAAAATGAAATGTATGGTGCTTTCAAAGTCCTTAGAAAGCTGAGTCCTTGATAGTCCTAGATAGTCCTTGAGACTATCTAGGCTGGAAAGATGCAATACTTACAGAGTTACACAGCTTTTAGAATTCAGAAACATTTCTTGCCTGACAGGCAAAGAAGAGTGTTGTTAGTAGCTGAGATTAAAGACACATATGTTAGAATATGTTAGAATGTTCTAACAATATGTTAGAATTTCAATGGCAAATTTCTTGAGTTTTCCTTCTCCCCCAAAAGGAAAATGTCCCTTTTTTTTTTTTTAACTATCTTTTCCTCCTTTCCTCCACTCGTTTAATTTCTGTTAGTCACTTATATTTCTGCACAAAAATAGACACATGCTTGCTGTGTTCAGATAGCCACTTGTCTTAAATGAATTTTCAGTGCCTAATTGTGGGACCACAGTGTGCAGAGTTTAGGGATTTGTCCACTTTCCTGGTATACTAGAGACAAGAGCACTTAGAAAACACTTTCAAAATTACTAAATCCACTAACTCTCTTTGACTGAAACCTGTCCTTTTTGTCACAGTAGCTGCAGTAAACACTTTTTTTATTCTCCACTGCCTGCACCCTTTGGCACAGCTTAATGCAGAATAGGTAATGTCAATAAAAAAATAGAAAAAAAAATAAAATCATTCTCTCTGCTGTGGAGAAAAAGTACTTGGAATTCAGAATAAGTAATTGGGCAGTTGATGCATTAAACAGAATTTGGAGTCAGTCAGTAAAACTCTTCTGCCATGCCCTGTGAAGGACTACAAAAGCACTGTGTGTTCTTAACCCCTAGGGCATTTAAATGTAATCTTCAGAGAAAAAATGCCTTTTTTTATGAGAATCATCTCTTCACCTGTTTGTCTCC
>WEIV01023716.1:118184-156252 GCA_013390005.1 Calyptomena viridis
CTGTGTTTGAAATACACTGCAAAATGTTATTAGTAAAGCAGCTGTCATTAGAATTTATGTTAAAAGAAATTAGTATCTTTTTTAATCTAGAAACAGTCTGGATAGTAGTAAAATAGGAAAATGGACAGATCAGTGCTCTTACAAGTCACATTAAAAAAAAAACCCTGAAAAATGTTGTAGCTGAGAAACAAAGGCAAATAACATGCATTGCCTGCAGGTGGGAGGTGACCGTTCAACTCCAGGTGTCATTGTTGTGGCAAGTGGGTGCTGTGCTGACCTAGAAATATTGACTTCTGCTGGAATCCCACTGCGTTGGGTCAAAAAAATTATGTTCCTCAAAAGTCCTCAAACCTGCATGATATACAACACTTGCATGAGAATTTCACTTATTCTGGTTGTGAGTTGCATATAGCTAAAACTGCAGGCTGCACCTCAAGTTCTAATAGTTAGTACAGTGTATATAAAGACTAGGTTTATAGCTAAGAACTCAAAAGTAAGGAGAACACTGAGAGAACACTGATATTGGCAATCTAGACAATAAAATTAAAAATATATATTTTCTTTTGTTGGCTTTTTTCTTGTAGTAATCTCTGTAAACACATCATAGTCATCTCAAACTTGAATAGTTATGTTTCCATATGAATTTATCTGTCACACTTCAGCTGAACATAGGTTATTGATAGTAAATATTCAAGTTTTGGCTTATTTTGAATAGACNTATTTTTTGCAAGGTGGCTTCTAATGCAAAACCTGATCTAAAGTTCTGTATGTGTAAAAGATAAAATGTTTTTCTATCTAAAGCAAGTAAAACTGACATATAATTCCCTCAGAATTTTAATGGGTACTGAAATACCTTAGTCTCCTTGGAGTAACCATAGTCACATGTAGTCATTTCTGAAAATGTTATTGAAATTGCTTCAGTTATCATTCTTTGTGAAACATTACTTTCCTCTACAGGTCACTGAGAGTTCTTTAAGGTATTCTGGTTTTCAATACAACTTCATTTGCAGTTGCTGTATGATTACATATCAAAAATACAATGGAGAAGTTGTTTTCCTTTTATAAACTTTTACTCAACAACGACAAAAAGCCAGGGCAAATTTAGGATTTTTAAAATTTTAATACTGTTACATAACTTTTCTCATGATTCCTCACTTCACACCCTCTATTCAATCTACCTCTCCCAACCATTTCTGCAATTCTCTTAGTTTTTACCCAGTGAAACAGAATGTGCTTATGCTTCCACATGGAAGGTGACTTTTTCCCCCCCTTTTTCCCAGACAGCAGTAATCCATTGCTACATGATATGATCTTCGTTATCCACTGTGTTCACTCAGAGGGTCTTACGTAGAGACTCTTTACATGTACATAACATGGGACTGAAATAGTTGGAGTTTTATAATATTAAAATGTGTTTATAATATAAATATATATGTGCGTGTGTTTGTATGCTATTAATGTTTTAATTTCATAGTAATTTNAAAAAACCCTGAAAAATGTTGTAGCTGAGAAACAAAGGCAAATAACATGCATTGCCTGCAGGTGGGAGGTGACCGTTCAACTCCAGGTGTCATTGTTGTGGCAAGTGGGTGCTGTGCTGACCTAGAAATATTGACTTCTGCTGGAATCCCACTGCGTTGGGTCAAAAAAATTATGTTCCTCAAAAGTCCTCAAACCTGCATGATATACAACACTTGCATGAGAATTTCACTTATTCTGGTTGTGAGTTGCATATAGCTAAAACTGCAGGCTGCACCTCAAGTTCTAATAGTTAGTACAGTGTATATAAAGACTAGGTTTATAGCTAAGAACTCAAAAGTAAGGAGAACACTGAGAGAACACTGATATTGGCAATCTAGACAATAAAATTAAAAATATATATTTTCTTTTGTTGGCTTTTTTCTTGTAGTAATCTCTGTAAACACATCATAGTCATCTCAAACTTGAATAGTTATGTTTCCATATGAATTTATCTGTCACACTTCAGCTGAACATAGGTTATTGATAGTAAATATTCAAGTTTTGGCTTATTTTGAATAGATGTGTGATATATTCATTGAATGAATATAGTTACTAAACCAGATTTTTAGGGTTTTTTACTAAACCAGATTTCTGTTGCTGTAAATTTAATCCCCAAAGTACATCTTGAAAATGAATGCAAAGCAAATCAGTTTATTAATTTTAAATTATATCTATGACCAGTATTGATCCTCTCTCTGAATTAGACATTTTCTTTTCTATGAAAATATTTTTGAACTCACAAATATTGATAGCAGGAGTAGATTATTATTATTTTTTCAAATGTGAAAATTGAGACAAAACATGTCTGAGGCAAAAGAGCAACCCTGTTTTGTCTAAGGATGTAGGATTTCAAATTCTTCCATTTCTTATTTGTTTTGTGGTAGAATATCCAGGATGGATGAAAGAATGTAGAAATTTATAATAACTGAGTGCTGATGTAAGAAATTTGCCACCTTAAACTTTTTTCTTGTGTTTATATTGCTATTTTTTCAGATGAAGAACAGCAATGAAGATGAGAGATACAACTCTCTGAAGGTCAAAAAGACAAGAATAAAAATTTTCCATTGTGCTGTTTCAACTATTATAACCTCCCTTTTAAAATATGAACATCCTTCATCTCCTTCTCAGTTTGTTGAATTTTCAGCTTCATTAGATTTCTTAACAGTGGCAGAGACACAAAGAAGAGATGAGAATTTGGGCTCTCATTCACGTACAAAATGTTCTGGAAGTGTACAGATTTTCCTATGGGATACACAGAACCTTGAGAGCTGCTAAGCAAAGCAAATACAAGCACATTTTTGTCACTGGCTGAGAATGAATCTTTCTTATTTCATATCTCATTTTCTCATGGCATAGTTTGAAAATGGCTACCAGATCTATGAATTTTTCTCTATATTTTATAGCTTGTGATGCTTTCTGTGTTTCAGATGGATATTGTGGCACACTGGGAGTAGAAATCATTACTGGTATCAACTAAAGCAATAATGACTGAAGTTCTATTCAGTGTATCTTTCATTATGTAAAAAGGTGCTCTTCTTTCTCAGTTGATTTCAGAGTTTTCTAGTTTCCCCAAAGCTTACATGAATACAAATAATACATGTACTCTATCCCTTAAGAGGGCAAGTCTAGAGACTTTATTTTCCTTTTAATCTTTAAACTAATGAAGAGAACATTACTAAATGAAAATTTCACATTCTGTGCCCCAGACTAATGTTACGCTGACATCTACTTAGAATTGGCTATACACAAGCTAAGAAATAAAGCTGTGAAGAAACAAGTGTTTGATTAGTTTTGGTTCTGCTATTGTCAAAATTAATTTCAAAAGAACACAAGATACACATTGCAATGCCATGTGGAACACGCCAAGGCTAATAAACCTCTCAAACAGAGTTTGCGTTTGTTATTCATTCCATGAAAGAGTGGAGCATATGTTTACATTTTCTTTGAACAGAAGATGGGTTTTCTGATATCCTTTGTTATATGTGTTGTAATATTTACCAGCTACCATCATGCAGGCAAGGCTATTACTGAGTTTCAAATTTATTAATTCCCATTGCCATCTGCACCTCTCAACATACAGGCTGCATGGGAACTTAGACCCACGGTCATTTGAAATATTTGCTTAAGATCAACTTGCTTGATTAGACTTTTACTTGATTAATTTCACATATTTGACTAATGTTTTATAAAGCACTTGATGGCCTACACAAAGACTTTTAGGATAGGTTGCATTCATGTGCAAAGATCCACCATGACAGGGAAAGGAAGGGCTCCTTGAAATTAAAAAAACTAATTTTTCACAACTTCCAGGGAATCCACGTCTTTTCTCCCATCCTAAACAAATTTATTTTTTTCCCAGCCCCTACCTGGAAGTGGTCCTGTCAGAACTCTGAAGAGGGGCACTGCAGTGTTTGAAATTCATTATTTACATGAGCTGAAAACTTTTCCAGACACACATTCATGGAGACAAACAAGTATTTATTTATATTATACTGATCAACACTGAAACTTTTTGATATTTATAAAATCTATAGGAAGAAAGTTCTTTGTATTTAAGGTAGTAATTATTACTGACTGATTTTATATATGAAAAACTATCTGACATTGGAGATACTGTAATACAGAATGTATGCAGTCTATTCTCCATCTTGACCTGTCACCTAACAACTTTGAACTCTTTAAGCATGTAAAGGAGTTATAGCAGAGTTATATGTCTGTATGCTCTTTTCTGTATTGGGAATGGAGGAGTATTGGACATCAGTATCCTTCCATTTTGCTCAGAAATCTGTATTAGAGAAGGTAATACAGTGTTATTAAATTGTTTTAGGTTTTGTTGAAAATTAGCATTTCAGCATTTAACAGAATATAATATTTTGAAAACTCTCAGTGTAACATGTAAGGCATCCCAATGTCTTAAAACAATGATGGAAAATCGACTTACTTTCCACAAAGTTTTGTTCTGTAAATGAACTTGAACATTTTCTTCATGGAAAGTGATTGACACAAAACATTTCTGGAAGAATTTGAAATTATTTTGGCAAATTTTGTTGCTCTGTGCTGTGTTTATCATCAACAAGCATGACCACACTTGAGAAAAAAATTTATGTATTTTTGAAAAAGCAGTTATTCCATAACAGTTGTATTTCCTGAATAACTGAACCAAGAACAGTTATTTAGCAATGGTAATTATATTTTTCTAAGTGTGCATCTAAGTATATATTAGAAAATACAACATTTGGTAGAATAGGGTAACACATTTGTCCTTATAGGCTTTGGACAGCTGGTTTTGTTAATTTTTTTCCTCTGAACTGATGAAGTAATGACTGAATTATGTAACTCATAAAAAAAAAGCTAAGAAACCTTTTATGCTACCCCAATGTGTATTCAGCTTAAGCAACTTACTGAACAGAAGTGTATTTTAGAAATGGTTTGGGATTTCACTGTAACTACTTTTCATATCCCTGCGGCTGCTCATTTCTCTAAGAAACACTTATGGAATAGCCAGAGAAAAATAATACATTAGAAAGAAGAAAATATCTGGAAATTATCAACATTATTTTTCTGTTGCAGTCTCTTCTCTCAAAGAAAAAAAAAAAGCCATAGCTTTTTGGGTGGTCTTTATGGATAGTTACACTATAAGTAAATGTTATTTCCTATAAAAATAGGCTTTTGATGTTCTTTTAAATTCATGTGGAGGACTGCAATACTGAACTTTATTGGGCCACTTCTTCTGGAGCACGTGTACTCAGCTTGCACAGCAGCCTACAGTAACTTTGAAAGACAATTGTAAGAAACAAATATTTCTCAGGAGGACTTTTTCTCTGTTCAGATTTTTTTCTGCTCCTTGTATCCCTATGAAACAATAATCTGGAGATGATTTGGTGGATAGAATGAAACTGGAAATCTAGAATAATGTGTGTAATATATGAATCTGATCAAATGTACTGCAGTAAATATGACTATGCTTGCTGAACTCCAAGTAATTAGCATGATGTTTCTTTTTTGAATATTTTTAAGTGACAGTTTTATCATAGATGTTATTTTAAGGAGGGAGGTATTTGAGAATGAGAGAAGTCTGACAGAAGATCACAATGTGACATATGCAAGAGAGGATTTGAAACCAATGACTAAATTCCATTTTACAGGAATCACTCCAAAGGAGTGACTTCTTTTTTTTTTTCTTTTCTTTTTCTTCCCCTTCAATAATGATAGGTACACTGAATTTGCAGATGGGGGAAAAAAGGAAGGGAAAAAAAATGTCTATGGACTGAGAGGATAAGAGGTTAGGATTTTATCAATGTTTTCAAGTACAAATTTGAAGAAGTAGGCCTGTAGAAGCCACAAACTAATCAGTCTATCTAGGTTTCACAGGAGTATAATTGGTTGATATAATCAGCAAGTAAAAAAGTTGAAGCAGAGCTTTTAAAACATTTCTGTGGGCTCAGCAACAACATTCAGTGTACTCAAAGGTAATAGAATTTTAAATGGAAAGTAAATACTAATATAGTTGTTTGGCATGAAAGAGAGTGGCAAAGCACAGCCTCCAAGTTATTCATGTCTATAAAAATAAGATAAGGCCAAAGATTAAAAAGAAATCATGTTTTCTCAAATATACTCAAGCATACTCAAAATCAGTTCCATGTTTGAAGCGGAACATACAGAAATATCTTCTTCTTTAGAGGAATATGACAACCAAAATCAGAATCTTCACATCGCAATAGCACAGCACAAGCTGAAAGTATGATGTTCAACTTTCTCTGGGGGAGAAAGGAGACTCTTGGGTAGTTCTCTCCAGGTGGGAGAAGGATATAAAGAAGCCACACTTCATTCGTTTCAGTAGTAAAAATCAAACTCTAAAAAGCAACAGAATTTGAGTACAAGGTTACAATAATATCAGAACAATCCTTGCTGACATACTACTCTACTACATACAATGAAGTGTCTGTGAAATATTTCCAAATATCTTTTAATAAAATTCAAACTCAAAGAAAAGGGCGAAAACTACAAAGAAACAGTAAAACACATGAAGCACTAACACTGGACTTCTGAATATATATAGGGAATTTTAGAGAGATCACCCTAATCTATTTCTTTATTTAAAGCTCTTTTTCTTTAATAACTTCATCTTCCCCTTATTACCTCCATTACAAAGAACTATATGTAAGTTGGTAATTCAGGTAGTGCTTGTAAGTCTCTGCATATTACAGCACTGATGTAGAAATAGTCGTGACTAACGATGTCAATCCAGCCTCCTTCTTCTCCAGGAACCAAGGGGAGCCAGTGGAGCATGACTGCCTGGAAACTATCGAAGCCACTTATTCCAGCCGCCCTGATTTGAAGGACAGCCCTCTAGAGAATGCAGAAACCTGGTTTACTGATGGGAGCAGTTATGTCATCAGTGAGAAACAACATGCCAAGTATGCTGTCACTACCTGCAAAGAGGTAATAAAATCTGGACCCTTACCAATGAACACCTCTGCACAAAAAGCCAAGATAATCTCTTCAACTCAGGCCCTGGAGTTAGCAAAAAGAAAAAGAAATAAACATATATACAGACTCGAAGTATGCATTTGAAATAGTGCATGCTCATGGAGCCATTTGGAAAGAAAGTGGACTGTTAAACCCTCAAGGGAAAAACATAAAATACGTATCAAAAATACTGCGGCTACTAGAAGCAGTCCAGTTGCCAGAGAAGGTAGCAATCATGCACATTAAAGCACATCAGAGAATAAACTCAGAATTAAAAGAAGAGAACAAGCTGGCAGATAGGCAAGCAAAAGAAGCAGCGAAAAACAAAATAATAACTGAGGCAACACTAATTCCAAATGGAAAAATCTCCCTTAAAGGTAAGCTAAAATACAATAAATTAAACAAAAAAAAATTTTCAATGAGCAGAAAGGGAACTATAACCAAGAGGGATGGGCCACCATAGAAGAAAAATTAGCTATACCATCCTATTTATTATGGTCTTTAATAAAGGAGGAACATCAGAAAATACATTGGGGAATTGATGCTTTGCATAAATATTTAAATGACAGAGTCATTGCCAAAAATTTATAAGCCGCTATAACCCAGGTGACTCGACCATGTGATCTTTGCCTCCAGACCAATCCCAAAAATATTCCCAAACCAAAACTCGGCCAAATTGGAAAGAGCCATGAACCAGGGCAGCAATAGCAAATCAATTTCACAGAACTGCCAAGAAAAGGGGGTTATAAATTATTACTAGTATTAACAAATACCTTTTCAGGATGGCCAGAAGCATTTCCCACCAAGACCTCTAAAGCTTGGAAAATAACTAAAGTATTATTACAAAAAATAATACCTTGCTTTGGGGTCCCAGTCACAATCTCCTCAAACAAAAAAACACATTTTATGTGATTACTCTGAACACACAACTTAAAACAATTGAAAAGTATGTGGCTGAAACTCAGGGCACAAAGCTTGATACACCAGTACATAATGTACAACCTAGGAACTATGCCTATGTTAAATCTCTTCCAGAAAAAGCCCCGGAACTCCAATGAAAAAGACTGTACCAAGTGCTTGTCACTACTTTCACTGCNATAATACCTTGCTTTGGGGTCCCAGTCACAATCTCCTCAAACAAAAAAACACATTTTATGTGATTACTCTGAACACACAACTTAAAACAATTGAAAAGTATGTGGCTGAAACTCAGGGCACAAAGCTTGATACACCAGTACATAATGTACAACCTAGGAACTATGCCTATGTTAAATCTCTTCCAGAAAAAGCCCCGGAACTCCAATGAAAAAGACTGTACCAAGTGCTTGTCACTACTTTCACTGCAATCAAAATTAAAAAAACAAAGCACTTGAATCCACCACAGCCGTGTTAAAAAAGCTCCAAAATATAAGTAATAACTGTGTGTAAGAACTGTATATAAATTCATAGAAATTAATAAGAGCAAAATATCCTTACCTACTAAGAATTGTTACAGCTTTTGTATTTGCAACTTTATTAAAATTACAGGTTGTGACTTTATTTATGTAGCACCAGTTGTATCTCACCAGTTAATAAGATCAAATTACACAACATAAAAAGAATNACTCGCAGAGGAGAGAAAAGTTCAAAAGTTCAATCTGAGGAAGACAACATCCTTTGGCCTCGAGACCACCAAAAGGAGTTTCTTTGAGACCACCAGAACAAAGAACGCATGCTCAGAAGGGTGTGGACCTAATTAACATACGAGGCGAGGACAGGGGGTCCAAGGGTTGAATATGCATGAAAAAGTTGTGTAACCCAATGCATATGGAACACCTTTGTAAATAAAAATATGGTTCAATCAAAGCTAGGTACACAAGTCTTTGGAGAATTATCTCCCTTGTGTCCAGCGCTGAATACATACTCACTTTATAACTTTCAAAAGTTATGGAGTTTTGTTTATTCCGCATCGTTTCAGCATCCTGATCCTATATCAGGCTTATGCCTGTAAATGAATCAGTTTCATTCACCTCCCTTTTATGTCTTTGTTGTGAAGGAAGTTTAGACATTTGCACTGTAAGGAAGACTCAATGTACTCTGTCATCATCTCTGACTTTCACAAACAGAAAACGAACATCCCAGAACTTACAATGAGATAGATACACTGCTTGTTCTTGTAGCTGCCATAGTGAGGTGAGCATTCTCCAAAGTTGTTCTTGCCAAAAGCAGCCATGATACAAATATTAGGATATATATTTATGAACAAATTCTCCTCATACATAGGAATCTTTAGGTTCTGTGTCAGCAATCTTGACAAGAGAATTCTTTGTTTCACAGGCTCCAGTTATCCTTATTGAAAAACTGAAATGATCTGGAGGAAAAAGCGATGGGGGAAATACACCTACTTCTTACTGAGCCCACCAGATAACATGACTTCTTCTCTGCTTTGACCCTTCCCTTGTCTATACTCCAGCACAAGTCAACTAGCTGTCAAGCTCTGTGCATATATCAGTCTGTTCAGTCTTTTGTGAGTCAGTTTAACTCTCAGCAGCACAATGAAGTGCAACACAGAGTTGTCAGCTGCTGTGCGACAGCAACACTGCTTTGTAATTGGAATACCATACCAAGTCTGCTGACTTTTGGAAGATGCCTTTATGTTTGACAAGCAATTTAAGATTGCACATGAGAGGTAAATATCTTCCAGGAAATATACATGTAAAATACATCCAAATATTTATACTAGTGACAGTTTTGGTAACTCTTAATATTTTCAGTTCTTCTAATTGATCTCTAAAAATGCTTTAATAAATTTTTAAGCAGCTCAGAGGTGACTTTAAGTGTTTGGATAACAGTAGTTGTAACAGCAAGAGAAATGCTTATTTATGGTTTTTGGTTTCTTTAGTTAAACCATGGATTACTGCATTGTAATTATTACAATGAGGTAATCCCATAACAAACTTTCTTAAAAAAGAAAGACATAAATTATTATATCAGTCTTTGCTCTTTTATTCCCTCAGTCCACTCTCTGTTGACTACGCACTTCACTCATAGTCAAGTGCTTCATTCAAGGGCATTATAGTGAACTACTCAACAATACTTATTCCATTACTTGTTCACTAACTGTTAATTTGGAAGATGCAATGCGAAGGACTGTAACTTTCAACCTTTAACAGTTTTCTTTAAGCTACTTTATCTTAGCTTTTCATTATTCTTTTCAACATTTCCTGTTCAAAGCTCTTTTCATGCTAAATTCCTTAGGAGGGGATTTTTCAAGGTATAAAAGTTCAAATCTCTCTCCTATAAACCCATTCCATTTACTGTCCTGAAGACTCTCTGGTGAGCCTCTTGAGTGTTGTTCTAATGTCTCTCCTCCCCACAAAGTCCCTTTTATCAGAGAGGTGACAGGCTCGTCTCTGCCTGACATTTCTGTGGTCACTAGAAAGGCAAGAAAATCCTTGTTCCTGCATGAAAATTGTTTTGGGACCAGTGCTCCTCCCAGGCTGTGAAGGCAGGTTCAAGAAACTATTCCAAGACCCTGGGAGCACTCTGAGACCTCTCCGTCCTGCCCATGGCTTGGGACCTCATGCCCGCTCCAGAGGCCGTGAGCCGCTGCCCCAATGCCACTGCAGCAAGGACAGTGCCCAGGCAGGTGTGGGACACCTGGGGTTCTTGGTGCCCCTTGGCTGTTCTGCTACTGACTGGGGCAGTGGCACAAGCCGTGGCTGGGAGACTATCCTGGCAGGTCACACTGATCCTGGCCCCTGGCCCCATTGTGCCCTGACGACTTCTGCTTTCTATAGTGAGTTCTTCCTTTCTATGTTTTGAACACAATTCCATTTCTTTGTTTGTTTTCTTTATTTCATTTAAACAGAAAATACCACAGCACTGAGCAGAGCAGGTGAAATTGTTTTCTCCGTGATAGAAGCGCTCTGTTCTCACTGGTGTTTTGCACTGCATCTACCAGAAAGTCAATGAAAAAATAATAATGTCAATATATATAACATAAGGATTCATCCTAGAGGATCAAAAAAGTTCTCTGCAAGTTATAGGCTGCTGGGTTTTCCCATAACCCCTTGACTTTAATATCTGCTCTGTATCAAGCAGTGAAACAGCCTTTTATTTATCTGTACATTTACTCTACACAAAGCCGTGATTCTTCAAACAAAAATGAATAGATTTGAATTATATTCCTTGTAAATTGAGAAAATCCATACCTATTTCAAGAAATTCAGTAATAAGTTATTGTGTGAGTAGTTGGTTAGGAAAAAACAGGGCTGCTGCTTGGCATTGAGATGTCTCATATGGAGTTGAGTTAGAAAAATTTATTCCTGCCCTTAAATCCAAAATAAAAAATGTCTTCAAAGCATTAATTAAAAGCAGCTGAAGGAACAGATAAAGACACAAAGGCCCATCAGAAGAGAGTTTTATACTAACTGAACATGAACAGCCTATTTTCTTTTCTGCTTAAACAGGCTCTTATATCTGAACAACCAGATCAAAAGCCAACTGACAAAGTGCCAGTTCAACAGCTTTAGAGGATTCTGCCATCTGTGAATGAGAGGCTGTCAGCATTTTTAATCTCAGTGCATGGTCTGGGAAGGCAATACATCCCCTAATGGCAGCTTCGCTGGAATGACTTGTGGCTTCCTCCTCCTACAGCAAAGTGGAATTATGAATCCTAACAACAGGCTATAAAGTATTTTATTATGTGGTCATGAGTGTCATTTTCTATGAGGAACAGAGTGGTAATTTAGTGTGTTAAATTATCACTTAGTGAAATCACATGTAACAATGAGCTCTGAACTTACCTTAATTGAAATGAACTCAAACTATTCAGTGCTTTAGTGCAGGCCTGTTTGTGTATATGCACAGACTTGTGAAATATTTATGTTTAAACTCCACTCGGTCTGGACAGCAAAGAAGCCTTGGTCCTGTTGATGCTCACCATGCCAGAATTCTACACTCTTCCCAGCAACTAAAAATTAAAAAAATAAAATATAAAAAAAAAGGAACAAAAAGAAAAAAAAAAGAAAATCCAAGTATTAAGATCTACTGAAGGAAGTAAGAATTTAATAAAATATGAAAAAACTAAAGAATATGCTCTCACTGGAAAACCTAGATTTTTAACGATAAAAGCACAAGTTACCTAAAGTGAATCTTAATGGAGTCTTACATACAGGAAAATCTATCTTAATTGGGAGTATATTTGAGTTCTGAGGACAAGATAAAAAATCAAGGCCAAGACCTAATTACATAAGAGGTATCCTTTCACCCTTTTGTTTTAAAAAAAGAAAAAAAATAATTGGCTTTTCATTTGATGAGAAATGCAACTAGTTTTAGTATCTTCTTCTTTAGGTCTTTTTTTGTTAAAACTACCCTTCTTTTTTTCAAAACATGTAACAAGGTTTTTCAATTAATCATTGCCTTTGCAATATTTTTAGTCCTTTTGTGATGGCTCTGTTGCTAGCTCTTCTGTTCATCAACCAGACACAGATACATTACCAGAGATTAAGTTTGAGTAGGAATGTGGATGATTAAAAAGTATTTCACCAGGTCATCAGACTTTTCACAAAACAAAATAATTTCAACAGGCTTTTTCAGCCAAATGCAGTGAAAAATGCATTGTGGGTCTACTCCCACTGCATTTGGCATCTACAAAACCATAGTGAAAGAATTTAGATTGTATATGTCTGTCCTAAGTCTCTTTGTAATGTGAGAAGATTTAGACAATAACGCTTTCCTAACTCCTTGCGCTGGTTTAAAAGTAAACCAGTGAGAGAAATTAACCCAATTAGAGAGACCACAAGTCAGAGCTACAATTTACTACAGAGATTATAGTACATATAATGATACAAGGTGAAAAACAGGCTTTGACCCACAAGGACAAATACAACCCAGCCCCTCTGGGACAGGAACAGCACAGTGCTTGTTAGTTCCTGTGCCCAGCACTGTGTGGTTCCCCTGGGTGCAGAGCAGAAGGAAAGGAAAAACCTGCCAGTTGGGATGATGGTCCTGTTGAAGACAGCAGTTCTGTTGAAGAAGTGATAGTCTCCTCCAGAGTGGCAGTCACAGTCCTGCTGGAGTTCTGTTCCCCCACAGGGTCCAATGACAAGGTACCCTAGTCTCAAACCCCAAAGATTATATATCCCCCATACCTCTCCCAGAGCAGGGAGTTTCACAATGGTTATTTTATGTCTGTGAGTCCTGGGATATTTTGGATCCTTTGATGATGTGGGCTATTGTAAGTGCCTATGGTGTCAGCGCAGCTGGGCCCATTAGCAGGGAGGACCCCTCCAGCTGAGTGTGGGGGCGTTAATGTTTCCCTGGATCTCTTTCCTTGTCTATTGTGGCCTGAGTTGTGAAGTGTGCTCTGGGCAGCTGCTACCAATGCTTTATTATTAACAGCCCATCAGGAATGATATAGAGGGTATAGAATATACAGTTTTTAATTACACCCTCATAGCGTTAAACTAGTCCCAGCCCCTGTAACTATAACACTTCAGTTTCTTCTCAGTTCTCCCAGCTAATGGCTGTAGCAACCCATGTAGAAACATGTTGAAAACTAGTTTCTTTTCAACACTGCAAAGGATCATCTTTTGTTATATTCTGATAAAAAAGCAAGCATAATAATAAAAGGAATGTGATAAACTTAAATTCTGGGGGAAGAAGCATTGTCTTTACGTGTTTGAAGGATGGAATATTTGCTCCCAGGTGTGAAATGTAAATGCCCTTTGGTTTCAAGCTTTGTTCCTCTTGAGAGGTCATTATGCCTATCAAGAAACCTTGGCTCATTGCTGATATGGATTAGTGCAGCAATGGGCATAGCATGATCATGTTCAATAGGTCCTTGAGGGAATATTTGCTTGAGCAGAAACCCTATCCTACTTTTTGAGATATAGAAAAATAAATGTTTCCAATAATGTCTCCAGCTTTGGTTGAGACCTTAAGAGCTTGAGCATCTGTGACACTGCAGATTTCCTACATATCTGGCAAAAGGACTTCTTCCTCTCTGTCAGAACAGTTCATAAAATTTAATTTAAATCAGCTAGTAGTGAGATCCAAGAAAGGTATCTCACAGCAGTAAATGAGATAATTTCCCTCATGTGTTGATCAATACAAACTGACAGCTCAATGGGCTGCTGACTGACAAAAAAAGAAAGAGATGTCTTTGACTAGTACCTCCTTGTCAGATGGTGGAGTTATCCAGGCTGGTTTTAGTGCTGCTCTTTCTCATATCAGTGGCACTAGTAGAAGCATGTATCAGGGTTCTGACTCTGCTTTAGTACCATCTTTGCTAGCTACAGATTTTCTTTCAGTGTTCATAACTCTCTGCTTATTAGCAATGATCATTTCTCTGAGCACTGAATTAAGTAGATTCTAACGAGAGCAATCTCTCTCTCTATTTTATTCCATGACACAAGTTTCAAAAATTGTCAAGTGCTGAATCATCTCTCTAATCATCTGTCACTTCTTTCTCCTCAATCCCATTTCCCCAGTACAGACCTGCAAGCCAAGAACAGACATCAGGAGGAGATCCTTACTTCCAGCTTAGATACAATTGTAAGGTTGAAAAGGTTGAAAACATTTTTCCTATATTTTACCAGGTTCTATAAGAATATATTTTTTAAAAGCCTGTAATTTTGAATGTGCCTTAAAGAACAAATTCCAGCATAAAAAACAGCCTACAACTGCTTCTACATGGCATTTCAAAGAATATAAAAAAATTAAAGGATTATGAATTTGTATCGCAAATCAGGCCATAATATAAGAAGCAGTGTACATGTCACCTCTGTCTACTTCTTGTATTAAATCACTTCAATCATTTTCCTTTGTTTTCTAATCCTGTACTTCAAAACCTTAGAATGCCACTGAATATTTGCTCCTCTTTCTACTTCATCAGCTGAGTCCAATATGATGACATTGTGCATCTGCATGCCTTTTTATAGCACATACTACAGCCTTTATTTTTTTACCTACTTGTTGATTCCTAATGTCTTGCTACATGAGTATATTTACCTGAATAGTATGCAGGTGCTGAACTGATGGATGCAATTCTCCCTCATCTCATTCCCCAGCCTCAGTATGATCCACATTTTATGAGCTTGACTGTGATTCTTTCTCCTTCTTTCCCTTACTCTCCCCTCTGCGTAATCACTCTGTTGCATTCAGTTTTATACACATAAAAGTAATGTGCTTCACAAAATTAAAAAAAAAACCCTTAACTCATTTCAAGAAATGAGCTAGGAAATGTCAATACCAAAATTACATGGGAACAAATTTAGTATACAATTTGAAGTTAAATCCCTCCCCCCAGAGTCATAGAATAGTTGAGGCTGGAAGACATCTCTCAAGACCATCTGATCCAATCCCCTTGTTCAGAGCAGGATCAGATACAATAGGTTGCTCTGGACTGTGCTCAGCTGGGTTTTGAACACCTCCAGGGATGGAAACTTCACATTCTCTCTCGGCAACCAGTTCCATTCTTAACTACCCTCAAAGTAAAAAGTCTCTTCTTATGTTCAAATGGAATGGCCTGGTTTTAATTTCATGTCCAGTGCACTGAGAAGAGGTTTTGTCTTCTTGGCTTTCTTCTATTAGGTATTTAGGCACATAGATAAGATCCTGCTACCACCCTGACACTTTTCACTTTGCGGCTAAATATTTTGGATTGTCAAAGTCTCTCTCCTCATATGCTAGATGCCCCAGTTCCTTGATCATATTCTTGGCCTCTCACTGGACTCACTTCAGCCTGTCCATTTCTTGCTCAAACTGATAATCCCAAAACTAGACCCAACAGTACAGATGTGTTTCACCAGTACTGAGGACTTGTTGGCAACCCCTCTCCTAAGGCAGCCTGTGATTCTGTAATATTGCCACTCTGTACCTGTATGAAAATGCAATGTATTTTTAAGACACAATATTTAAAGATATGTATTTCAAGGTGCTTATATTTGGCTTTCATAATATTGTTACAATAGGTGTACAAACATTTGTCCTATCTGTATGATATCTAATTTTGTAGGAAGCTTTCTTCACAGCCTTTGGCAATAATTCAGAATTTAGGAGATGAAGACCTGAATTAGAACTCTGCCTTTATTATAGCACAAATGGCTTTTCTAAGTTGTGGTCTGGATGTGATTTTATAAGAGTTCCTTGCAAGGTTATAGGACATGTAAAAAAGTCCCCTCCTTTCTCCTGCAAAAATAAAACATTAAACACAGAATGTAATTTCTAATTCATACTTGTATTTGGATTGAAATATTAATTTAGAAGCCCAAAATATTTAGGTTTCAAAATAAATATTTCCAATTTTTCCAAACTTTAAATTACATCAGATTTTTGAAATCATGTATTATCTTCTATTACACCAAAATAACACATCATAGCATTTGATTGCTGGAAAATAAATTCTTGACCACATCAGTTACAAATTTTGTAAGGTTGTATTAATAAAATTAAGCATTAGAAGAAAAGCAAGTCATTAACTACAGATTTGAAATACCAATGTTCAAATTCTTTTATTGAAGAGCTGATGTTTTTATCTATTAACTCTTTTTCCCCCTTGTTCTTGCCATCAATAAATACAGAGCTGGTCATTAGCTGTTGGTAAATATAATTTTGAATAGCCTTATAGTTTACACTTCATTTGCTGATTACATCTGACTTTTCACTGAGACCATATAAAAATTACTAGGAAAACACCTAAACTTGGAATACATAACAGAAAAAATTAGCTTCCTGTACAGGAATGGTTAAATGGTGATGAATGAACTTGTGTCTGTCATAAGTGAGCTCAATTCCTTTAAATAAGTTGAATGTTGAGAAATAAATGAGAAACTGAAAATTATATTAGGCTAAAAACGAACAGCCAAAAAAAGCTAACAAAAAAAAAAAACGGTGCACACCCGTCTAATACAGATGACCAGAAATAATTTCTGTTCCTGTGTATATCATCAAATTGCTTTGTAATCATAACCTTTCTGTGTAGCAGCTTTTCCATCTGCAAAAAGGTGGTATATCCTTTGGACTTTTTTTTGTGCTTTGAGACATATTGATGCTACATAAATGGGAAGTTTTAGTACAGCTAACACTACAATAATAGCTGAGATTTTTCAAATCACAAGTGTCAAATGTATAGGGACAACTGTGCCACTCATGCCCAGTATTGCTTTTCTCCTCATGTGGTTTACTGAAACAATCAATCCAAAAAATCAGACTATAGCACTAGTTGAATTTCCTCAACAAAATATGACAGATCTCTAAACAAACAAACAAACAAACAAACAAACAATCCACTGATTTTTATTACAGTTCACTGAATAACTTCCCGCATCCTCACAAGATGTAGTAATCACTCATTTAATTCCTTTTAGAGTTCATATTTATATATATTCATACATAAATATCACAAACATATTATTTTAACTTATTTTTTAGTATATGTGTTGCACACATAGACACACACATATATAAAATCCTGAAAAGAGTAATTCTGCTTATCTCTTTTCAAACAGTCCTAACAATAAGATCGAGACATAAAAATATTGAGGATAGCTTTTCTTGGCAGTGACCTCAAATTTACAATGTGTTTTCATGTAACTGTAAACAAAGCAAAACAAACAAGAACAAAAAACCCACACAACCAAAACAAGAAACCTCTATGTACTTAGACAATCTTCTTATATTTCAAACTTAGAAAAAAAAAGTTCAAAAGGTGATGGGAGTATGAATGTATATGAGAACAACATTGATATCAACAAGGACTTCTATTTCTTTTTATATTTCTCTTTTCCCTTCTCAGTGTCTCTCATTTTTTTTCTCTTTGTTTCTCTGACTTAATAATTTCCCTCAAACATCACTCTTCATACTCTTTTCTTTCTCTAGTCTTCTACAGCTCTATTTCCCCTTCTTATTTCAAATGTAGGGACAACTATTTTTATTCTTAGGATTTATTTGAACTAAATTCTCTATGGCTCCCTAATTTGTCCCCCTCTCACAACAAAATTTACCTTTCATCCCAGCATGCCAGTGTTGGTATTCCATCACTGGTGCTACCATGAAATATTTGGTTTAGTATATATATAATTCAGATTGATCCTGTACATTTCTAGTTCTAACCCATGAAATTTTTATGGTACCTGCCATAGAAAGGTGATTAGGAAGGAAAACGCATCAGCCAGCTGTTGTCTCCAGACTATGGAGTTACTGAGTACATCACTTATCATTTGAAGCTAGTCAGCATTGTTCTTGAGGGCTCAAATTTTTATCGTGTTGGAAGACTGCTACTAATCAATCACCAAAGTCAAGTCTCTACTTTAAAAGACAGGTTGGAGAAGCTTTTAACTTAGACATGACCTATTCTGGAGCTGCCATAGCCAGGAATGGCTACTAAATAGATCAGGGGAAAAAAAACCAAAACCCCACAGTAAAATGAGAATACCATTTCACTAGTATTACAAACTAGTACTGGAGTAAATATCTTTTTTGTTTTGGACAGAGATTTGATAGAATGCCTAGTGATATTAAAACTTTTTTAATCATTTTCAGATGTGATTGGTGCATGTCCTCATCCTGAAGCATAGTCTAGAATAACGAAAAGAGAAATATTTGTTTCCTAGCCATTCTGAAAAACACACAATACATAGTTTCTAATCAGTTCACATTGTGTCCTAGCTATATGTATGCACAGAGGTTGCTTCTACTAACACATGTATCTACTCTGTTTCCAGGAATAGGTAGCATGCTAGTACTAAATAAACAAACATAAAAACATACATATAAGCAAAACCCCAAGAAAACTGATGGCCTGATGCCTTAATAAAATTTAACCCAGAGTCATAGTATGTGTCTTATACAAAGTCGTAAATACCAAGCTTTTGGCTTTCCTTGAGGGTTGCTAGAGTATCTGTGTAGCATGTATAGACATTTTGATTGTGGCCAAATATTGCAGCAACACCACCAATTTTCACAGAAATCAGTCTTTGGAAAATGTCCAACCTCAATAACTCACAATGGGCAGGTTCCCAGATCATCAGCTCAAGCACATCCTTGCCCACAGTCCTGGTGGAAGACATCTGTGCAGTCAGTTTGATTTGTTCTCTTTGTACCAGAGATTCCCCTCCCTCTGACTCTTCAGGCTGTGTCACTCTAGCCCTGTGGTTGAAGAGCAGCATCATGTGGCTGTTATCCCAGGTTGTTTCAGAAATTTATTTCATTTGAAGAGCTAATAAGAGGCATTGTTGGTATTCAGCATTGCTGCATTTGAGAACATAAATCACATGGAACAGAGAAGCACATTGCCTATGTCGAACAAGCCAACTGTATTGTTTCACCTACAGAGGAGAAAATGGGGTTTGAATACTATCCCATCTCAATGAAGCTGGGTAGTGATGAAGCACAGGTCCACAAAAGACTCATTCTGTTGTTAGGAATGAAAGGAGAAATAGTGAAAGCAAGAATTGCAATGCTGAACTGACAGAAGACGTGTGGAAGAAGAGAAAGGGTCTCAAGAATCTAGGTAAAAAATTGAAAAACAGGAATAAAAAAAGCAAACAAACAAAGAAGAAACAACCACAGGAACTCCAGCACTGTACACAGCACACTGATAACTACTTGAAAGAACACAGCTACTGAACTCTGGTGACTAATTCTGCCAAGAAACAGGGAGCAACCAGGGTAAGTAAATTAAATTGAAGGAAATGGATGCATGTTACAAATGATGCAATTTGTCCAAAAGACTTTTGAGAAACATTAATGAAGATTTTCTGCTAGTATAATTGTGCTGCACTGTATATTGATTATACAAGAGAAGAAATATAAACTAAGGATTCATGTTGATAATACCTTGTCAGGAAGGGCTAAATGTTGTTTCTTGGACTGTTTATATTGGAAATTGAAGTACTGCTGCCATTTTTTATGCTTAGTTTCTTATTTTTCATTAGGAATTTGGAACTGCAGTTAGACATCATCTGTCAACATCATCTGTGTTGCTGGTTGATTTTACAAACAAAATTGTATATCATTGTCAAGATAAAGCCTTCATAGCTAAAGAGACAAACTTAAGTTCTGTAAAATCACAGAACTTCCATGGTAAATGAAAATTATACTCCTTCACTTACTAAAAATATCTATTCAAAGCAAGTGAAAAAAACCCATCAGTATTTGGAGTGATACACTTCTAAAACAGGGTTTAGCATTTATTTGTTTGAAATAGTATATTTTGCTTGTTTGAAGGAGATTAGTTCTGTTGGAATAGTGTGCTTTTATGCAATATAGAGAGGAAAGGAGGAATGACTGAGTTTAGCTACATTGTATTTAAAATACAGAAGTTTGTGATCAGTGGGTGAATTGCAGTCTTTAAACTGATTAACAACTACTGCATCTGTTCTCAACCAAGGTGCAAGATATGTATGTTTGTTCCATCTAGAAGTTTAAGTGACAGAACACAAAATTTGGCATAAGATGTCTTACACTAAAACAAGACAGTGAGTTACCAAAATACTGGATGATACTTATTGCTCCTTAGTCAAGTGTCAGAAGACAACATATTGGCTTAAAAAGAAGGTAGAATGTTTTTGAGGAAGTAAAATCATTTTTATTATCATGAAGATATATGGCCAGCCTACAATTTCAACAGGGAGAAACAGGGCTACTTGCAGAAAAATTAAGATCTCTCTAACTTTCTAGGGCACTTCCAAGTGGAAATTAGTTTCAAAATTAAGACATTATGCTAATGAAGGCTCTCTGACAGGAAGGACCAAAGAGATGAGCTTGTTTGCTCAGAACAGCATCTGGATCTGAATGAAACTTCTTCTGATCCAACAGTAAGCATGTGTAGAGTAAGGAAATTTTCTTTCACTTTCTCACTCATTTACAAAGGCATCATAATGTATGCAATTAATAACAATAATAACTGCAATAAGAGTTATATGCACAATACCTTAAACTAAGGTAAGCACTAACTTATATTAACAATAATAAAAACTTCCTTACCAAACACAATGGTAAATTCAGAAACTGAATATAAAACATCTTAAATACCAAGTTCTCCAACATATTGCTTCATTCGTTTGAAACGCTGCAGCATAACCATATTTTGGTTACAGTGGAGGAACTAATATTACAATCTTCAAAAAGGTAAGTGTCTTCTAGTAAAAGATAATACTCAGGAAGACTCTTTAGCATATAGTCGGAGATTAGAGTCACAACCTGAACTGCAAGGGCTGCCCTGACATGCACAAAGTGTGCCTCTGTATCTCTGGGCCCCTTTAGTTCATGTGCTGACAGAGGTGAAAAAACCTCAGTGAAGTTCTGCTGTTTTCCCCAATGCATTGCACACATTCTGCATGTAACCATTAGAAAATCTGGCAAACTATTGTTTGGTCCAGGTTGATGGAAGGGCTCTCTATATGGCATAAATAAAAATTTGTCAAACACATTCTCCAGTCAATATCACAAATCAAACTGCTTCTTTTCTACTGGCACACATAAGATGAGGTAGATTCCTTGGTGAAATAATGAGAAATGTTTACCTGTGACTATCCTAGCAGCCACTCGTTAGATACATTGTATGGTGTTTTTTCTTAGCTTAAAATAAAAACCCTTAAGCAGGTATATATATCCACAGATTCATAGAATCACAGAATCACAGAATCACATAGAATCACAGAATATTCTAAGTTGGAAGGAGCCCACAAGGATCCTCAAAGCCAACTCTTAGCCTTGCACAGATCACAGACCCCCAAAATCACACCATGCACTTGAGAGCATTATTCAAATGTTTCTTGAACTCTGTCAGGCTTGGTGCTATGATCACTTCACTGGGGACTCCATTCCAGTGCTCTACCATCCCCTGAGTGAAGAACCTCTTTCTTGTATCTAAACTAAACCTCCCTTGACACACCTTCAGGCCATTCCCTCAAGTCCTGTCACTGATCCCCAGAAAGAAGAGATCAGTGTTTGCCCCTCCTCTTCCTCTCATGAGGAAGTTGTATATTGCAATATGGTCTCCCCTCAGTCTCCTCCAGGCTGAACAGATCAAGTGACCTCACCCACTCCTCATACAGCTTTTCCTCAAGGCCCTTCATCAGCTTTGTTGACCTCCTTTGGACACTCTCTAATAGCTGAATATCTTTCTTATGTTGTGGTGCCCAAAACTGCGCACAATATTCAAGGTGAGGCTGCACCAGTGCAGAGCAGAACAGGACAATCTCCTCCTTTGACTGGCAGGTGATGCTTTGCCTGATGCCGCCCAGGACACAGTTGGCCTTCCTGACTGCCAAGGAACTGCTGACTCATATTCACCTTGCCATTGACCAGGACCCCCAGGTCCCTTTCCAAGGCACTGCTTTCCAGAATCTCATTCCTCAGTTTGTAAGTACATCCCAGGTTACCCATCCCAGGTGCAAAATCCAGCACTTCCCAGTCCAACACATGTTGAACTTCATGTGGTTGGTGATTGCCCACTCCCCTCATTTGTTGAGGTCTCTCTGCAGGGCCTCTCTGACTTCAAGGAAGTCAACAGCTCCTTCCAGTTTTGTATCATCTGCAAACCTGCTTAGTATCCCTTCCAATCCTGTGTCCAAGTCATTTATGAAGATGTTGAAGAACACTGGGCCTAAGATGACTCCCTGTGGAACCCCACTAGTAACAGGTTGACAGCCTGATATTCCAAAGGTTCGTCTCAGATAAGTAGCAAACTGTAGGTACCATTCATAGTTTCCCCTTGCTTCTTTTCTGGGCAATGTTACAGAATGATTATCAGGAAGAGAAAATTCTGAACTCTTTCAGTGAGGACAAATGATTCTTTTTAATTTTGAAGCCTGAATTTTATAGCTGCTTCATCATTAGCATTTTCTTTAAGAGGTTCCACATCACTCAGTCATAACAAGGCCTTTAATAAAGAACTAGATTAGAAGCTGACATTTATACAGCTTGAACAGAATACAGTGACTGGACATAAATAGGTACAAGTCAAATTGAAAGGAAAAAAATGAGGGATGTTAATTTAAATTAGCTGTGGAAAAGCAACTGACTTTAGGATGAACCTGACTGACAACATCAGAAGAAAGCACAGTGAATAACTTTTTATTAGGTGAACCCTAAGGCAATTTCAGCAAAGAAAATGACCAGTGGCAGAAAGCTGTACCTTGGTTATTAAATGCAATTAAAACAAAAACTCCAAGTTCAGTACTTTAAGTACAATAAAAGTCTAACTATTTTAGGACTTAGATTGAAGATCTTCCTATAACAAACACGGTCCAGGAGGAATTCAGCAAAGAAGAGTCGTGGAAGACTCAAAAGAAAATGGAAAGTTAACATTAAAAAATCATGCAGATGGATGAAGGACTGAAAAGCAATACGGGGGCGGGGGGAGGGGGGAAGAGCATGACAGGATGTTGTTAGTTGGTTTAAGTTACAATAAAACTGAGCAGATATTGTGTAAACCAAAAATGTTAGAGCAAATCAAACAGAAAATGATTATAGAGTATAACATACAATAGTAACTAGATGTGGGTTTTGCAGGTAAATGTACTCTAAACTGAGCAGTGCTGAAACATGGGAAAGCAGAACTCAAAGAACAGCTTTCCATTGTAAAGATATAGCCTTTTACCTTGATTGTCCTTGTGAATTAGACTAGAACATGTAGAGTATTATAAACTATTACTTCCATGACTATTGTTTAAGTAGAGACTAAAGGATCCGTATGTACTGAGTGATAGTATTAGAAAGGATATAATTTATCACAAGGGAGAGAGCTATTTTGAATCTTCGTGATCTAAACAAAGTATTTATTTGTTATTTTGTAGTTTGTATCTTTAAAAAGAATGGTTCATGAGTCCTCCACAGATTCTGGTCCAAAAACCATCAACTTATGAAAGGGAAGACTTTTAAAGACATGAAGGAAAATATTTGGAAATTTGTTAAGTTACAGGGAATGAACAATGACATTATTTCATTCCATACTATTGAGAACATTTAGTTTGTACTCTACTTTTATTCCGAACATTACTCATCTAGAAGAAACTGAAATACCAGTCTTCTTGAACAAGCTGTGTCCTGATTACTGAAACTTAAGCCCAAATCAAGAGATGCAGCAATCTAGGACACAGTGATTCCTTTCCCTGCAGGAGATGAAGCCTATTGCCAAGATACTTCAGAACAGCATGCTGAGGCTTGTGAATGCAGTAGGACATGCAGAGGAATGAGATGACTGAGATGAGAGAAAAGAGACACATTATGCTGATGAAGGCTCTCTGGCAGGAAGGATTTATCAGATTTAAAATAATGCATAGGGTTACTCACAAAGAGGAAGCTTTGAGTGCCAGCTTGTCAGGAGAGAACAGCAAACCTCTGAATGAAAGGCTTTCTAATCCAAATGGGAGCCAGTGATGGATTGGACTGGCAAGGTAAGGATATGACATAACAAAGATGCAGCATAGAGTAAACTGGACAAAAAAATTAGTGGTAGGGACTGTAAAAAAAAAAGAAAGTAGATATGAATAAAACTGAAAAAAAAAAGGGAAATAGAAAGAAAATAAAAAAAAAAGTTTAATTGTTGAAACAGCCTTTTTAAGGACCTTGCTAACTGTAGATGAGCTGATAATCATCCATTGGAAAATACTACAGCAATTAAGCCACCTCAGTTGTTGCAGAGGAAACCTCGAAATGAAAAAAAAAGGCAGGATAAAAGTGCTCCAGAAAACTTCCCTGTCTGACCATCCTGGAGCCACTCTGGCACTGTCATTCCCATCACCAGAGACTGCCACTGCTGGGACCAAAGCCCCTTTGCAGTGGGCAGATCCAGTAAGCCCAGTGTGACTGTATACACGCTGCTCTTACACAGTCAGACCACGTTTCCTCGCTGGCTTGATCCCAGGTTTCCTATAGCACAGTGTGAGACCTCTGGATCCTTAATGTAGTTTAATCATAGTGCAACAACAGCATAACCAGCTCGAGCTTGTGCCTCAGAGGGAGGGCCTTGACCAACAGAATCCTTGTGCTTTTATACCCTCTCAGTCTAGGCGGGCGATGGTCTGGGGTCTCCCATCTATGCCATCAATTGCTGCAGTCTCTCTGAGTGTCCAGTCACCTGGATAGACCATGGGTTCCCATGTCCTTGGTTATGAAAATACTTGGCCTTAGTCCCCAGCTTCTTGCTTGGAGATGCCAGAATTTCCCACCTGCAGCTCTCAACCTGCAGCTCTCATTGCAGCTGCACACCCAGCTTACTGGCACTAAATGTATTCCTCAATATTTGCTTCAACTTTGCTGAGAGCTTCAAACACTCAGCTCAGGTTTTACGTTTCAAATCCTACAGCTATTCCCCAGCAATGCTGACAGCAGCATTCTGACAGCATGCAAATTTATGGGAGCAGAGGCAGCTCTGATTGTCCAGTCACGTGGTGTACCTAAGACTCCAACAGCTTTCAAACCCACAAATAAAAGCAAACAGGTATTACAGTATTATATAGCCTTGCCCATTCCTGGGGTATCAATGTACTGCATTGAGATAATTCTCATCAAGGTGTTCATATAAAGTAATACAAAATGAAAATGCTTAGTTGTAACTAGTTTTAAAACGTTCACATGAAAATAAGCTGTTCAAAAAGGTTTCCTAGTCCAAGGTGCATTGAAGTCAATGCCAGCCTGAATGGGAATGTACATAAAAAAAAGAGATATACAGGATTTTGATTTTTCACAATGATGCATTCATTTTATGCATATATAACTCTTTTTTTTTTAATTATATTTGGTTGTTAAGTAAGTGCTAATTTAATTGCAGGCAGAAAAATAAGAAAATTTGGGTATTATGAGACTTAGCTGTGGTTAGATTTTCAGGTTGGACACAAATATATTGATATATAGATAGATATGTAAACTACAGGCAAGCAGACACCATGGCTCAGGGCCACCAGTAAATACATCAAGGCTTAAGAAGTAAATCTTTCTTAGCATACAATACAGAGAAATTAGTGGATTTAAGTTGTTTCTTTTTTTTCTTTCTGATCAGGATATATGTAATGATGGACGATCAATGGCATATAAGAGAGTGATGCTCTCTCATTTATGTTGAGAACATAAATGTTGCCACAAATTTCATAAAGTTTCTGTCTCTTGTCATTTTACTTTGTCCAGAGCTTATAAATTAGATGTGTACAACCTTCTATCACCACTTTCAAATATTGGCAAACATTGAATAAATTTCATTTTAGGGTATTTCTGTTCATTTGTATGTCTATGTCCAGTGTTTAACTAATTTGGACACCTAAAGGATTCCTAAAGGATTAATAAAACCAAATGCTTGCTTTATTGCCTTTTAAAGATAGACTAGGCAAAGAAAGAACCAAAGAAAATTTTACAGAAGTGATAACTTTATCATTGTACCATTAGGAAAAAGCATTAGAAATGTGCAAAAAACATGAATTTAAGAATATGAACGGGTTACTACAGAGAACATAGTTTGATAAGTCAAGTGAGAAAAACATGATAAAAAACAAACCAGTACTCACAGACCACCAGTGTGAGAGGTAATCTAGCAATGTGTCAAGATACACACTGCTTTTTTCATTTTAGAACTCAAACTTACAATTTTAGTCTCAGTTTGGACACATGACTCAGTTCCAATAAAAATAATAAGGCCAAGTCCCTTGAAGGAGTTTTTAATATGATCACCAAAAAAACATCTCTGGCAGGCTGATAATATTTAGTTGAACTTTTCCAAAACGCCATTCATGAAAACCACTCTCAAACTCGTAATCTTCCAGACTTCAAGGTCTTCCATCAGCTGCAAAACAACTATATGCCATTCTGCCCAATAATATCTCATAGCTTTCTACAACATATCCTGTCCTAAGTACTTCAGATAACAAGACCAGTATTCATAGGATACACTCAAGAGTGTCTTTATTATAATTCTCTTCTACCAACAACTTGCCTTTCAATAATCAAAAATTACCTCTAGATAATAGGTGCAAAACCATGCCAATTTTTTATATGTTATCTTGTTAAATTGTTCTCACACTGCTGACACTACCCCAGACACACACCAGAATCTGCACTGGAAAATGAATTCTTCCAAGAGCCTTGTCACTAAATTCATCTTTTGAAACAAGCTCTCCAGAGTCTAATGTGCACTGAATGAATTCAGGTTGTGCCTCAAGTTATAACTTAAGCTTGCCAAAGATTTCCACAACCACTACAAAAGTACTCCCTGCAGCAGACCCACCAAAATTCTCAGATTCTTTACTTTAATTTCTTGAAGGATATTATTATATTTCATCCAGTGTACTCAGTACTTACTGACATTATGTGTGTGGAAATAAAAAAACATTATGCACCAGAATAAACTCACACAGCCAATCAATAAAGGATGGAATGACCCAGCTACCAGTAGGGGAAAAATGTTTCTGAGAAAATACTTTCTTTATCATCTCATCTTGACAAAATAGCTTACAAAGATGAACTTTGGAAGCATGTTCATAATTTTATGAAGCAGTAAAAATCATCGGTTCAAAGGAATACTGGTTCTAGGGCATAAGTAACCTCTCCACCCACAAACACACACACAAATATGTTCATGCACAATGAGCAACTAACCTGAATGTTAGCTGATTCTTTCTTCCCCTCTCTGACAGATAGCAATGTTATCTCCCTGCCTTGAACATTTTCTCTCAGATGCTCTTGCTGATATAATATCTAATTAAATCTAAACCAGTTTCTAAATCTAAAACTGTTCTCAAATTCTATTTATTATTAAAGTTTGCTTTTTTGACTTCAGTCCCAAAAGACCTGCATGCCCAAATGCTTGGTTTGCTTCATATAATATATCATCCACCTACAAACATTGCCCAGTGAGAACAACTTCTTTCCTTTCTAAACCTTTCAATTTTAAATGATTCTTATCAAAACTAAATATAGAATCTCTTGTAACTGTCTTATTTTAGGTGAGAGTATACTGCTACCCATCCTTTACTTGGTCTATCTCAGCATCTCATTCTTTTTTTGCTGGTTAAAGTATTGCATGAAGTGGATGGCTGATAAGCCATACCTAAAAAGCTCTTGAAATAAAAAACGGGTTATTATCATTATCTAAATTGATTTCCTGCTAACAAATGGCATAGTGCATTGCATCCTCATTTCTGCAAAACAGGATGTTTTGGTTTGAGTTATAACATATTTTTAGGTGCTATCTTGTGATAAGTATGGTTATTATTTCATCTGACTATAGCTACTTAAAAATTGGGCATGTAGTCTAAATTAGTCATGTAGGCTCCTCCTTGGCTTCTGTGGGCTCTACATGCATTGGTATTACATACTCCTGCAGAAGGTGATTCATGCCATTTCTGAAATAAGTGTCTAAGACAGGTGACACAGATTGCTCCCACAAGATTGAGAGGTTGCCACCTTCCTAGGAAACTTGTTTGAGTCATGGGTTAAAGCCTCACATTACAAATATTTCACTGTATTATGGATCTGGATATTCTAGTGCCAGAATTCATGACCTTTATGTCACACCTTTAGAAATTTTGGCTTTTTTAAAACCTTTTTAACATTTTATTGAGAAGATATTTCAATGTAATATGTTGATATTACAATTGTTTTTCTTTTATTTGGCTCCAAAGTTTTGTTATGCTCAGATATAAGATGAGCAGTCTGATTTCGATGTCTGGAAACTCCAGGTTTTACAATTGCCAACTAAGTTCATAGATTCAATAAAGTAATTCATTTTCTTCATTATGAACACTGACCAGAAGGATATATTCATGAATTAATCCTTTTAAAGCCTTTAGAAATCTTTGTACAACCTTGAGTAAATTGCAACATTCAAAAAAAAAAAAAATTAAGAAAGTGCTAGTCCCTTTATTAAATAATAGCTTTATTCTGGCTATTTTCCTGTCCTTGCAGACCTTATTCAATCAGTGGGAATTTGTCAAACTGTTTTTATGGTACTTGATCCTCCCTGGAAGTATGTTGTGGAGTCCTTATCAATTAGCCACTTCTAACATTTTGAACTATAATTCCTTGTCTACTCTGAAGACTTCCTACTTCCTCATGCTGTAAAAATTATATTGGCAAATATCCATTTTACTAATTTGTTAGAATAGAGAATAATTGTTTAACTCCTGATATGGGTCACATTTTTTATCATTCTTGATCTGCATAGGGTGTTGAACAGACTACTTTTCTACACTAGGGAATAACTTGTATTTTCTTAAAGACATTGATTTAAACTAAACCATTCTAATAATGACTGCCCTCTGAAACAGAGTGGAACAAGAAACAGTGTCAGTTATGCAATCAATACAGCTGCACAAAATTGTTTGTATACAGAAGGGTTAAACAGAAAAGGTGATCAACTTTCTGCAGTAGAAATCTTGACTTGCACCCATTCAAAACTTCAACTCTTCACTGGAAATTCAGGACAAACACTGTAGTGAATGTTGCAAGAAATTTTGATAGATATTTTTCATCCATTATCAGTTTGTAACTTTTTCCCTTGAGACTTTATACTCATTCTACATTTTTGTCTATTCTTTGCTTTAAAGATCTTGTGGAGAGCAAATGGAGCCATGAGGCATAGGTCTGTCACAGGCCAACGAAAATCCCTGGGCTCAACATTTTGATACACCACCTTAGCAGATCAAAGTGTTTTTTCTATGCCTCCTTGTGTTTCGTACAAAAAATGAATTTTGTACGAAAAAATGAATTTTGAAACTGTGTAATGAATGTTTGTAAAATATGCAGTGAGGTCATACATATGTTTCTGTACAGAACTTTTTATTAAAGATGCTGGAAGTGTTACATGTTTATTATTTAACTATTTGTCTGAAGGCCATATGTATCTCTCTTTTTATGAATAAAATAAGCAGCAGATTTTTTTTTTTTTGGCTCATTACTTTCCAGGTAAAGTAATTTAGCTAAACACCAAAGCCTCCAAGTCCACATGTTTACACAGCTTTAACCATCTCTATTCTTTTGTGCCTCACTCTTGTGCACAGGTATAATTCATTTAACTTGAGGGCATTGTTCCCACTCTTTACTGGATCAAACTCAAGTATACAGTCAAGGTCTTTCTTTTTATTCCCTTCCTTTCTTTGACCGTAGCATAGGTACAACATTTCAAGGTGGTATGGGTTACTTCAAAGTTAGTTCTTCTGAACTGAAGAGCAGATGAATTTTTTACTTATACAACATATTAGGAAGGTATACAGACTTTTCATTTTCATTTTCTCTCTGCACTTTCCCCATTAGATGGAAAAAAATACACATAGAACCAGAGAACAGGGCAGTGCACTTGTTTCATCTGGTTTCATCTGGGCCAATGTTCATATTTTTCTTAGTAGCTGGTACAGTGCTGTGTTTCTGGGATTTAGTATGAAAATAATGTTGATAGCACACTGATGTTTTGGCTACTGTTGAGTAGTATCTTAAATTTTCAGTGTCTTATGCTCTGCAAGTGAGGAGATGCACAAAAAGCTGGAAGGGAACATAGCTGTGACAACTGACTTGAACTGGCCAAAGGGGTATAACATACCACAAAATGTCATGCTCAGTATATAAACTGTGGGAGTTAACCAGAAGCAGGCTGGTTGTTATTTAGGGACAGACTGGGTATCAGTCAGTGGGTAGTAACCATTTGTATTGTGTATCACTTTTTTCTCTTGGAATTTTTACTCTATTATTATTATTATCATTAAATAGTTCTTCTATCAGCCCACAAAGCTCACTTTTCTGTCTGATTCTCCTCCTCATCATGAGGGATGGGATGTCTTTACTGAGAAAGTGTCTGTGTGGTACTTAGATGGAGTTAAACCATGACAGGTAATCTTGACAAATTTTTGTGTTGTAGCTGCATTTGATTCTACGTGTGAAAACTTCTGGGCACTTCTTTTAGCTACATAAGTAAAAAAAACCAAGAAAAGATCTAATTGTAATTTGCACACTAGTGTGTAATGTCTGAAATAGATTCCAAGAAAACACTGTTGAATAGGTAATAAGTACATTACTATATATTATTATGAAATTATTTTACAAGTGGCAACAAACCATGGTGATTATTTTGACCTGAACCAGCTGAGACTGCTTAAATGTTAATGATAACAATGTGACTGATTCAGATTCATTGATTTTGCAGGTGCCAGGCATGGAAGTTCTTGACTTGCACGGGAGAATGAATAGGACCGAAAACATGGCTAACTGTGAACATAGGCAGCTTTGTTTCAACAGCTCTCAAAGCTGGAGCTGGACAGAGTGGGCCTTTGACACTGAGGCTGCCTTTGGATCAGCAGGCGTTGCCTCAGCAGGAAACAGTTCCGGTCCACTGCAGCCTGCACTGGATCCTGTTCGTCCTACCTCTCGAGGCAGGAGAGTAGGGGGAAGGGGAGGACAAGGGGAGTAGCAACATAGAATCATAGGATCATAGAATGGTTTGGGTTGGAAGCGACTTAAAAATCATCTAGTTTCAAGCCTGCTACCCCAGGCAGGGACACCTTGCATTAGGCCACCTTGCTCAAAGCGTCATCCAGCCTGGCCCTGAATACTGCCAAGGATGGGGCATTCACAGATGCTCTGGGCAACCTGTGGTAGTGTCTCACCACATTCACAGTAAAGAACTTATTCGTAATATCTATTCTCAATCTATCCTCTTTCAGTATAAAATCATTCCCTTTTGTCCTATCATTACTTGCCCTGGCAAAAAGTCCCTCTCCAGCTTTCTTGTAGGCCCTTTGCTTGTGGGATGAGGGTGTGCAGGCCCTGAAGCAGGCAGAAGCACCTGACTCCCAGCACTGCCTGCTAACAGCTCTCAGGAAAATACCCTTGTGGCATCTCCACCTCTTTGGGAAGTTCACTGCCAATCTGCCCTCTGCAGCCATTTGCCACCAGCTTCTTCCCAAAAAACATACATCTGAGAACACAACTACTGCAGGCAGTATATGCGTTTGGGCGTGGAGGAGCCAATCTGGTTACAGCCATGGGAGTCAAGGAGTGAAGTGCCAGCCCAGTAAGCCAAGTGTCCCCAGGCAGGGTCACCCTTTCTGCACAAAGCACAGCAAAATGCAGATGCAGCACCATCCATTCTGGCCATTTCAGACACAGCCACAGACTTGTCCTTGCTGTCTATGAGTTCTGTAACTGTTCTGTGCCCACAGTGACAAGGACAGTTGTGGCACCTGGTATACATGGCCAAGGACATGCAATGCAAAGCTGTAGACAGAGAAGGATGCTCCTGCTTTCAGCCTCACGTGCCATTTTTGTGCCATTCTCCAACAATCAGACATCTGAAGATCTGCTGTGGAAAATCTAGGGTGAAGAAGTTTCTTTGACATCCAGTGGTGATTAGATGTGGGACTCAGTCACATAACCAAACCAACCAGCAGTTTGTATCTGTGTGACTGGCTCCTTGATCCCCCTTCTCTCCATTTGCCATACTTCTACATTCCATTTGTCTTCCTCACCATCTGCAGTTTTTCCCTGTAGGACGTGCAGGAACTCCTGCACCTGGATAAAGAATTCCACCAGCTTCTGGAGTGGCAATGAGCTGGAGCTAAACCTGCCTGCTGGTGTTGGCATTGGCCTTGGCTTCTGAGAGGGAGTTGAGGCAGTCATAAAATTACTCCACGCTGTGGGCAGGAACACCTTGCACTAGAGCACCTTGCAGCAGATGCTGTCAGCAGGATGGCCTGAGGTGCATCTGGCACAGCATTGCCCCTCATAAAATTTTGTTGCCAAAAAATTGAATATACTTGAAACTGCAGTTGTACTGCCTGGTGCTCACTGTCTACTTGCTGTCCCTTGGATAAGATTCAGCACGTCACTGTGACTGGCCAATTCGGGACACAGTGTAGGAAATAAATCTAATGGTCTTTATGCTCACATGCTAGATTTTGTCCCAAAATGGATGGGAAGTCTTTTCAAGATCAGGTTCAGCAGAAAGATGGAATAAGAAATTCTTTTTGTACCTCTCAGCTACTGTCTCCCAGAGCACTGATAAGTGACTTCACTGATAAATCTAAATTTGCTTGTACTCTCACTGAAGTGGGTTTTTTTCATTATATCATATTTTTTATTTTTTTAAAAATCAGAATAATAACCTAGGTAGTGACAGTTAAACTGTATAAATTTTATTACTTTATGTTATTTACAGTGAATGGACAGTTGTAACTTTTTACATCTCTTCTGTTGTGTCCTGGTAATTCAGTTACATTTCACTGATAGCCTTTGAGCCAGAGCTAGTCAGTGTCCACCAGTATCTACTTAATACCCCTACTCATGTCAGTTGTTACAGAGCTCTGTCAGGTATTCTTGCCTGGGTCTGGCCAGCCAGAGAGATTTTTCATGGCTGGGAGTCATGTGTTGCCTTTATGTGTTGCAGCTGCTCTCTAAGTTCTTTATTTATTTGTTTCCTTTGAGTAAAATTAACGGTCATCCGAGTCCTTATTCAAGCCTTCCTGTTTAATCATGGGAATAAAATCCTAGAATCATTTAGGTTGGAAAAGTTCTCTAAGATCATTGAGTCCAACCATTAACTTAGCACTGCCAAGTCCACCACTCAACCATGTCCCTAAGTGCCATATCCACACATTTTTGAACACTTCCAGAAACTGTGACTCCACCTCTTCCCTAAGCCACATGTTCCAGTGATTGATAAGGCTTTCTGTGAAGAAATTTTTCATGATAGCCAATCTAAACTTTCCCAGGTACATCTTGAGGCTGTTTCTGCTTGTCCCTGTTGGTTGTTACATGGAAGAAGAGACCAACACTCACTCACTACAACTTTCTTTCAGGCAGTTGTAGAGAGTGATAAGTTCTCCCTTGAGCTTCATTTTCTCTGGTACCAAGGTCATGATGACAGGCTTCTAGTTCCCCTGCTCCTCTTTCTAGCCCTTCTTGTAGATGAGCATTACATTTGCTAATTTCCACCCAACTGAAACCTGCCCAGTTAGCCAGGACTAATCATGTAAATCATTGAAAGGGGCTCAGCAAGCTATTCTACCAGCTCCCCTTGTACCCTTGGGTGGATCCCATCTGGCCCTATAGACTTATGTGTGTCTAAGTGATGTAGCAGGTCTACTTGGATTACGGGGCCTTCATTCTTCTCTCCATCCCCTTCTAGCTCAGGGGGCTGGAGAACAGCTGATCTTACTATTAAAGACCAAGGCAAAGAAGGTATTAAATAACCCAGCCTTTTCCTGACCCTTTGTTACCATGTTTCCCCCCATATCCAATAAAAGATGGAAATACTCCTTAACTCTCCTTTTGTTTTTACAGAAATAGTTTTTATTGTCTTTTATGGAGGTAGCAAGATTAAGTTCTAGTTGGGTCCTTCTAATTTTCTCCCTGCATAACCTCATAACATCCTTGCAGTTCTGAGTTGCCTTCTCTTTCTTCCAAACTCTCTTCTTTCCTGAGTTTCATGCAATGCTCTCTATTCAGCCAGGTTGGTTTTCCCTACTGGCTCGTCTTTCAGTAAATGGGGACAACCTATTTCTGCCCCTTTAAGATTTCCTTACTGAAGAATGTACAGCTTTCCCGGACTTCCTGATCCTTCAGGACTTTTTCCCAAGGGACTCTGTCAACTAGTCTCCTAAACAGGCCAAAGTCTGCCCTCTAGAACTCCGAGGCAGCCATTTTTCTGACTCCCCTTCCATACTTCCAAGAATTGAAAACTTTATTACATGATTCCTGTGCCCAAGATGGCCTCCAGCCATCACATCACCTACCTGTCTTTCTCTGTTCACAAAAAGCAGGTCCAGCCTTCTGTAATTGGCTCACTTAGCAGCTGTGTCAGGAATTTCTCTTCCGTACACTCAAGGAATCTCCTAGACCATTTCCTCTCTGCTGTGTTGCATTTTCAGCAGACATCTGGTACTCTGAAGGCTCCAGTGAGAACAAAGGCTGGCGATTCTGAGACTTTTCCCAGCTGCTTATAGAATTCTTCACCTGCTTCTTCATCCTGGTTGGGTGGTCTGTAACAGAATTCCTCCAGGACATCTGCCCTGATGGTCTTCTCCCTGATTCTTACCCATAAGCACTCAACTCTATCATCAACCTCACTAAGCTCTGGACAATAAAACCCTCCTAACATACAGGGATACCCCATCACCTCTCCTTCCTTACCTATTCCTTCTGAAGAGTTTATAGCTGTCCAATGCAGCACTCAATTTGTACAAGTCATCTCACCATGTCTTTTTGATGGCAACTTCCACAGTTTTTCTGCTGCACAATTTTCCAGCTCCTCCTATTTGGTTACCCATGATGCATGCACTGGTGTAGATGCACTTCAGTTGGGCTGTTGATGTCATCACTTTTTCGAGGGAGAAGCTCTAATTCCTATGTGACCATTCTGAGGAACTTCCATGTTTTCTAACACATCAATAAGCCTTACATCTGTACCATGGATCTCCTGTTATTTTTTGCAATTTTACTGACTCCATATGAGGACTGATAACCTTTTGCATTGATGCAATAGCTAATTGTTTAAACATTACTGGTTTGGGTTGCTATTACAGACTCTAGTATCCCAGCATTTGTTTACCTAAGAATATCCACATAAGCCTGTCTGTAGTGGTGTATTCTGTTCATCTGTTTCCATGTTTATATGCCCTAGCTTTGGACTGTTCTAGAACTGCATCCAGTGTAACCCTACCCTCACTCCTCCCATTCTCCCCACATATGGACCCAAACCTCTCCCTGCTCTGACCTAAGGCAGGACCCTGCCCCAAACCACTCCTACCCCTCCTAAGCCACTCCCACCTCCCCTTCCCATTGGCCATTCCCTAATCCCCTCCCAGAAACCTGGACCCCCTTATAAACCTGTGCAGGCAGGAAGTCAGATCGAATTCTGTCCTGGACTTCCTTGATCATTGATCCCCTCTGGGGCCTTTCAGCAACAGAGAATCAATAAACTGAAAGTGTCAAACCAGGGTCTCCTTGTAACCTTTTTACCCTTCGTTGATGCTTTCCTGGACTGACTGAGCTAGCAGGACCAAGAACCAACCCAGGAATCGCATCACCTGTCTTCTTGTCCCCGTGTAACCTGAGGAAAAACTGATGATGTATAATCTCCATGTACAAGAGTCGAGGGTGGTGAATCAGATGGGTAATAGGTATTTTTGTGTGTAATACATTCAACTCAAATATCTGCAAAAAGAGCACTGATGTAAAAAAAAAAAAAAAGAAATTAAATAAACACAAAATCATTGGTAGGTCTCACAAATGCAAAGGGAACTCTAGCTTTGTCCATTCCATGAGTATAAATACATTTATCCTGTTCAAAGCCAGAACTCACTATAGTGGATCAAGGTGAATGTTTTAATTATCAGCCAGGGGACTATTCCTCTAATTAGCCTTTCCTCCATGTTTAGTTCTTATACCAGCTTTGTTGATGGCAGAGAAAGGTTGATGCATATCTCTGGGAAAAAAAGAAAAAAAGGAAAAAAGTGGAAGAATAGGGAATGAGCTAACCACGTAATAAGGAAGAACCTTAACCCACTCTCATCTGGGAAATGTCTAAAGAGACCTTTTCTTCATGCCCCATGGGAAGAGCATCTGGGAATACCTAAAGTATGCCTCAGAATAAAGTCCTAAAGTCAGATGAGAGAGAGCTTCTACAGAAGCCAATCTCTTAGTGTAATATATTCATATTCTGTGCTTTAGTAGTGCAACTGAATCACTTCAAAGGTGATTGAAGGATATGGGCACAGAAACAGCTACACTAATGAATGCCTATGTAACAGAGACATTGTCTGAGTTTTAGTCCCTTCCTGATCAGGGGATAAGAAAGCAAAGATTTGAGATAAACTGCACACATGTAAAGGAATATTTGTCATCTAATAATATGATCAAAGGAAAAATTAGCAGAGGTGAGCAAAACTTAATTGCTTTGTAGAGCCTGCCTACTTTTGACAGTAGTCTCCTGCCCTCCTGCTTTCAGATGAAAAGCAGGTAGAAGAGCAATAATTAATAAACTTGTTTTTGAAGCACTTACTTAGCAGTGATCAACAGGTCAGGTTTAATTAAACAGATATCAAGTAGAGGGAGCAGGGAAAGAAGCTTGAATTTTTCAGTTTTACTTCTTACCAAAATCCACTGAAGTCAGCATAATAGGGTTTGCATGTATCTGCATATTTTGACGTTAAAAATAAAATTCAATAAAATAACGGAAATAAAACTACAATAGAAGTTGTTTAACTTCTAAGAAAATAAGAAAATTTTCTAAGAAAATTTTTCAGAACAGGAGGTGGGAGAAGGAGTAATAATTTTTCCTGCTTGGAGTGTTTGCATTGACATGACGTATTTTGTTAACAAAGACAATGGACACAGCAACAAGCAAAATTCCCAAACTTGTTTTAGAAGTTAGTATCTCTGAAAGATTTACTGGAGTTCACTTGTTTACATTCAGATGGATTTTTAGACTGATCAATTGCACCTACTTTTAATAAAATTTACCACTTGTATTTTAATTATGTTAGCTAAATAGACTAAGACCTGCTGTTAGTTTTTTTATTCTTACATCTTTTTATAAATATCTTAGTAGGAGAGAATACAGATATGCTAATACCATAAAGCAATCTTTCATGTACTGATGCACAGCTTCAAAGGTACAAATTGTAGGTGGAGCCCCACCCAAATCTGAGAAAGGCAAATTGAGAAAGGCAAAAACCCCTGAAAATAAAGCTGTTGAGGTAACTGATAAACCCAAAAGGAACTTTATCCAAGTCTTTAGAAGGGGCTGAAGTGGGGTGCCCTATGCTAATGTATATAGTTCTTGTAGATTATAGCACAGTTTGTCTTTTTTTTTTTTTTGTCTTATTAAATACAGCTCTTTAGATTAACTGGACTTTCAGTTCCTGAAAAGTAGATGTCTTTTGAAGTGGCAAGATAATCGGACAGTAATATAGAACAAACAAGAATTCTCAGTATAACTGCCTATTGCTAAGGTACTACTCATAATTACATGCAGATGTTTTTGTGCTCAGTGAATCATTAGTGTTCATCAGCATACAAAGGGAAAATCATCACTTGACTCTCAACTGTCACAAATAAAGCACATGACATTTTCCTCCTGTGCCAGTTAGTACATTAGTACATGACCTTT
>WEIV01023717.1:2463-15570 GCA_013390005.1 Calyptomena viridis
TCAATAGGATTGGACATGGTTTTTTAAAAAGTCTCTGTTTAGTAAAAAAAATAATTAATTCCTTAAATTTGTCCTTATAGCCCATCTGTTCTGACCTCTTTGTCACAGAATCCCAGAATGGATGAGGTTATCAGGGACCACTGGAGGTCATCTAGTCTGACCTCCCAGATCAAGCAGCGTCCCCTGGAATATGTTACTCAGGATTATGTCCAGACAGTTCTTCCCCAGGAGAGGAGGCTCTGCAACCTTTCTGGCCATCCAGTTCCAGTGCTCAGTCACCCTTATAGTAAAGTTCTTCCTCAGCCTTTCCTCATAAGAGAGATGCTGCAGTCCTTTAGTCGTCTTCATAGACCTCCACTGGACTCACTCCAGGAGCTCCATGTCTTCCTTGTACTGAGTAGCCTAGAACTGAACATTGAGTCTGTTTTCCTTGAAGTTTGATGTCTAGAGCTGTGTATGGCTGTTTTTCTCCTTCAGGCTTTGGCAAAAAGAGCAAACTGCACTTGTTCAGGTCTGATGTTCATGTTTCATTGTGAGATTCTTGATTGCAGTTCTGGGGCCTAGCCAGCTGTTCCTGTGTAGCATTTAAATATTAGATTGCATTTTCTTCAGCTCCCTACTCTGTAATCCTTTGTCTTTTTATAATTTAATTTGTTTGATTTGTGTTCTTTCTCTGATTTATTAATTTAATTTTTAATCCTTATCCCACATTTCTACCTTTTCCAGTTCAGTATCAGCATTTGTTCTAGATCTTCATCAGAATTGTTAATGTGTATCTTATTCTCCATTGCTAACGAAAGAGAGAGCACATTTTAGAACGGTAACAATACCTGGGGAAAACAAAAAGTGATCTGTGGCCCACAAACCTGCATTTTTCCAGACTTTTTTTTCCTATTTCTGATGCATTTGATATTTCCATTTTTATGACGATGAGTAAAGTCAACAGATGTGCTACTGTGGGTATGTATACTATAGATATCTAGATACAGTAGACACGCATAAAATGCTGTGGTGGGTTATTCTATATACTCATTGGAATATTAGGTCCCCTTATACTGCTGATTTTACTGGTCTTTTCTGTGTGTGCTCTATGCAAACATCAACACTTCTGCAGGTAATGCCAGACTGTCATTGATTTCAAGGAGGTGGAATGTATGTTGTTTCTGAAGTAAATCTAGACTTGCTTTCATCTTGTGATAAAGACATTTTGTACCAATACTGTGCTGTGTAATTCTGTCTTCTGTGTTCTTTCCTGAAAAACTGCCTTGATTTACTTCAGGCAGATGAAAGCCAGCTTCTAACTAGAAGCCACTTATGAGCTCCAGCAAAGTGTGTTCATACATTGGCAAAAGCCAGTGTAGGCACGCACACAAAAATTCGTTTCTGAAGGAAGGACCAAATATTAGCTCTATTCATTAAACTGTCCATAAACAGAATATTAAATCTTTGACAGTCTAGGGCTATTTACTATAAAGTTATAAAATCTTTGGACACTGAGAATCTACCTCCAAAAGGAGTGGTTCAATTTAAGGGAACAGCATTTATGCTAATATTACTGAGAAGTTTTCAAGTGGAAGTCATAAACACAGTGTTTTGAAATCTTCCTTAATGTGCTTTTAAAGTTGGATATACAACTGACATTATCTTCAGTGACAGATAAAAGCAGGGAGTTAGGGATTGCAGTAATGCCTGATTAGTGGTTTTGTGAGTAGAGCTATATTTGTGTGTAATTTTAACATTTGCCATACAAAAACATTGTTCTTTTGTAGCTATGACTGTCTGCTTACTCACTATCATAATAATAAAACAATTCCCTATTTGCAAGTTATGTTCATGTACTGAATGTGAAAGCTTATCATTTTCTGACAGGTACTGTATAATGAAATGTTTAAATTTCATCTGCTAAATGCAAATGCAATAACCAGTTAATCATGCAGCAGGAAAATAACATGTTTGTTTATTTTCAGATGTCACTCCTCCACAAGCTGCTGGATACTTGGAAGTAACAGATCTTAACTCAAAGAAAATCAAATACATTGCAATTCCTAGGTAACTGATTATATTGATTAGAGCAGCCTCCTTCTTAGAGGAAGAGCAAAGAAAATTTAGTGTCTATTATTATATTAGATAAGCAAATATTTCTTCTGATGTAGAAAGTAAGACTAATTCATACCTAGTGTAAAATTCTGCAAACATTGAAGCATATTTTTGTCAACATTATTTATCTGTTTACTAGGTGAAACCAATGAAAAGTAGCAATCAATGTAGCAATTATGAAAGGTCACTTCATCTTCTGATTTTCATCCACTTTGGTTCTTCCCCCTCTTCCACCCACTTTATTCTCTACCCTGTTTGATTCTGGTTTGCTGTCTTTATTTTCTTTTCCTTTTTCCCTATCTTTAGGATCTGACAATGACAGGCAGAACAATCCAGTGCTAGGTGTTAGGAAACTGGGAATCAAGTTCTGGTCCAATATAAAGTTCACTTGGAAAATAACTTGAGCTTCTCTATGTTGTGGTTCTCCATTTGGAAAGCATACATTCCCTCACAAACATCTTGCATGATACACAAGTGTCTTTTATGATAAATTTAAATAACCAGTCCATGTGGCTTCTGTTTGGTTTTAACTTCTGTCTCTCACAATTGTAGAGAGTATTTGCAAATATTTTATGATATAAAGATAAATTTTAGCTACAAATTGTCATTTTCCACTGCATCAATAGTAAAGGGGTTTGGGGGGGGGGGTTAAATGGCGGTCTCTCAATTTTGCATTTTTAAATAGCCTATGTATGAAACTCACACATCAGGAATTTTATACTCCTTTTTTTTTAATTCTATCCATTTGATGTTGATTGTGATAGTATTGATTCTAATTTAAATAATTCTGGTTCATTAATAATCTGGGGAACATTTTAATTTGTAGATAATTATTTTGGGGCTGACCACCGTTTTATAATTGGTCCATTGACCTACATCTTACACAGTCATACAAAAATGGTAACTCATCAACATGAAACTAGTAGGGAATGACTTTATTTTACACTAGGATTTTATAAGAAATTACAGAAATTACAAAGCCATATTTCGACATCATGACCTTTAATCTAGCATTAGGATTTAAAATATGTCTGGCAGATCTGAGCAGAAGTCCAGGTTTAAAAAATATACTCCAGTAAGAACTGATAAGTAAAGTGAGTTTTCATATATATATATGAATAATTCTATGTTAAAGTCTAATAACCTTTTTTCCTTCTGGTGTAGTTAGCCTGGTCAAATGCTAAGATAATGTTTTTCAGTTGGGTTAGTAAATGGTGATTTCAGTCATAAGTAGAGGCATATTTGTTGCTGCTTCTTATATTTTTGAAAATTAGTTGTAGTGTTAGTGCAGGTTGCTGAGTCATTATGCATGTCATTAACAGTACAAAAAAATGCATAGAATCTTTCCTATGTTACCTGAATTTGCCTTCAGATTATGTACATGTTAAGTCCTCTGTTTCCACAGTAAATTTTTGTCAGCAAGGTAGCTGTTTAAAACAGCACTAAGATTCTCTGTGCATAAAGCTGTGCCATTGTTAAATGAGTGTTTAAATCTTCATTTTATATTAAAGCACTAGAGAAAGGTGTAACTCTAATTTGATGGAAATGCATTTTCCTCTGTGCTCGGTTCATATTCTCTCCTATTTCTTTTGTAGTTTGATATATATTCGCAGTTTTTCTATAGCATCTTTTTTACATTTTTTATATTCTCTATGGTTTTTTACTAAAGACTGACTATTTTCAGATAGATTAGATACAGCAGTGGGTTAGGCAACGTATTTCCTTTCAGTCTGGAATTTTATACTGCTTCTTTTATACACTGTCAAGTATCTTTTGGTTATATCTAGTTTCAGTAAGTGGAATGTTTCAGATAAAACAGTGGGTCTGCAGGGCTTAGCTGTAGTCTCTCATGAAATGAGGATATAATTTAATTTAATTGTCACCTTAAGTACAGAAATTTTAGTTGTGGCTTCAAGCAAAATCCTATGAATTCTTTTTTTTCAGTTCTCAGTCTCTTTCTCCATATACATCTTGGCTGTCTAAGATCTCAGATGCTGATGCCCTGTTGGCACCACTGGGCAAAGTCGGTTTGGTTACTGTGGACATGGGAGGAGGTGTGAGACTTTGGGAAACTGGGCTGGACAGCCTCCAGCAGTCACTGCAGGATTGGAGGAACATGATTGGCCAAGAAGATGGTCGTCCTGTGCAGGTAGGAGTTCACAAAGCTGAAGTGAAAAACATTTAACAAAATGAGCTGTAAATGAGTTTTCAGCTGGGAAAGGAGTTAAAGGAGACATGTGTTGAAAAAAAAACGTGAAGTAGAAATACACCTGTGAGAAAAATTGAATAGATGTCTTCACTGGAAAAAAGAGGCACTGTAGCTTAATTTTAAAAACTTTTTGTGACCTCTGTAATTATGGTTACTTAGTCATGGTTACTGACATAGTGTTTGTCTTATACTGTTTGTATTTTTGCCAAATTCCAGTGCAATTAAATACAAATAAATTCTTCATCTCCTGCCCATTTTTAACTGTAATTTTCATATTGTAAAATAATGAAATTAATTTTTAAACAACAGATACACTTTTGTAAGAGTCAAATGCTTGGCAAAAAATATTGTGGTTTTACTTTGAAAAAGAGACTTGAAACCCAGGTGAAAGATGCCTCGAGTTCACAGTAGAGCCTTTGGCTAGTTTAGATAATTCTTCCTGCTGAAGAGTTGCAAGGATCTTCATACAGCTGTGTTCTCCTGTGGAATGTTTAGGTACATGCTGAAAATACACAGCATATACACATATGCTGTGTGTGCATATATTTATGTATACACAAGTGTTAATGTACTGGCTAATATATATGATCACCACTGCAACATAAAGGGAAAATTCAGGACTCTTCAATTGCATCTCTACTTTCTGTTAGTGATTGGAGAAGGTATCACTTCAAAGAACTGGAGTGGGCTTTAGGAGGATTTCTTCACTTCAGCTGTGGAGATCCTGTCTGTCACAAATAGGAGGATCCATCTATCACTACAATTATTTCTGTTTCATGAATTGCTGTAACCGCTTTCATAGTAAATTAGAATGGAAAACAGAATGAGTCTATTCTAAATTAGATCTCTCTGTTTTTGTTTACACAGCATCTCAAGTGTGAATAACATTTATTAGGCCAAAACCATAGCTCTTTCACTTTCTTTTCCCACTCTCAGCTCCCTTTCTACAAGACGTTTTGCAATTACAGAGACTTGGGCAAGAACTGACTTGTTTTTGGATCTCATCAAATGCCATTCATAAAAGTCACGAGAAAAGGAAACTGTCACCCAGTAGCACATTTGTGCTGGACGCTTGTCTCTTTACCAGTGCCATTTTTATTGCCAGTGCAGTAGCACTAGCTCCATCTTATGGTCAGATATAGTCGGTTTACACCAGCACAGTTTCATCTGATGATCAGGTTGACTAGTGGAAATTCAAAGAGCCAGGAGGAACAGTTTTACTTGTTTTAAATAGTTATTTTTCCTCCAGTTTTGGGGGGTTTTTTTAGTAACTTGTAATTTTAGTCAACAGTATTACTGTACTATTAATAATAGTCAACGAAATTATTAGAGAATAATGTCTTGGAAAGTACATGTCATCAGAAAATTTTAGTCACTTAACTGGTAATGTCAAGTAACCGTTTTAAAGGAGGCTAAGAATTTTTCCCACAGTCACAAAGCAGTTTTCAAGATCTGCTGTAGAATTTCTCTTCACTGACAACCTGCCTCTCTACTAGGCACATTCCAGGATAAAGTCTCCTTAGAGTATCTTTCTTCTTTCTTCTGTCAGCACAGGGTACATAGCTCAAACCAGTGGTTTGTCAGAACTGAAATAGCATACTGTTTGATTTGTGCTAAAGGCCTGGAACAAAACCTCCTCTGTGATCTTCAGACCTGCATGATTATAACCCACTTCTGGTTCTGTCCTTTGGTTTTTGCTTTACTTTAAATGGAAAGACAATGAGATCTAAGAAACTTTGCTTACAAAGGCATTACAAAGCAATAAGCAATAAATTAGGTCTTTTATGTAAACTCCAATAGGATAATTGTTATGTAGTTTCTGTGTAAACTCTATACTTCGCTAATTGGATATGAAGGCCTTCAACTTTCCTACTTAATTTTTCAATGGACCTAGACAGATAAAAGCAGTACCTTATTAAGGCATTCATTTCTAGAAATGAAAGGATCCCCTTAGCTTGATGACATATTTGTGCAGATTCCCTGAGCAATTAAGAGTAGCAAGAACTTCAGTGTCTCCTGTTCTAGAAACAATTACTTTGCTAAGAATGCTGCAGGTAGATATTTCCTGAAACCTATTTTTACAAAATTGGACATACTTTGCAACTATATATTGATCTGTTCATTCCAGTGGGTGAAAATACCTTCTTTTGTGCAATATTTCATGTGCATACTCATGTTAAGTAACCTGGAGCCCAATGAGGCATCTCTAATGTCTTGACTAAACCAATCATTCCCAATCATCTTGTAGCAGAAACTAACTTAAGAAAATTGTCAGTGTTCCACATATCACCTCCTCCCCGCCCCCTAAAAAACTGCCATTGATGCATCTCACAAAACTGCTGCAGGCTTAGCAAAGCTTATTACCCCTTCATGGTGATATTCTTAGACCAACACAAGACCTGTCTAGATGGTCGGGAACCACTGTTCTGCAGAAACACGTGGAATCTCTTTGGATCTTCCTGACTTTTGAGAAAAAAGAATTGGAGGGCTTTCAATATAAATATAGTTTCAAAGTATTGGAAACAAATCGTCAGCTAGGCTTCAGTTGGAACTGTGGGTACTTTCTTCTAGGCATGCATTTTGGCTTTCACAACCCCATTATGTCCCATAAACAGGCAGGATATACATGAGCAATGAAACAGAGGACAACAAACAGCTGTTCCACTTATAATCAGGTATGAGGCTGCCTTGATATCACATTGTGGCAATCTTCAAAATAGACACCATTTGTTTTGTATTGTTAACATACTCAGCGGAGTTCAAACTGTTCAAGTCTTGAGGCTGCAAAGTTAATTTATCAAAATATGGTATGTGTTTACATAATTTGGATTTATAGATATATTGAAGTTTTAAACTCAAAATAATTCCACAGTATTCTGAAATTATTAAATTGGAATGCCTAAAATACAAAATCCAAAGAAAAGACTAAAGCTGTGAACTCTACTTCAAAAATTGTTTTTGCACCATTTGGTGTCTCTGAGAACAAGGTCACTTCATTATCAAATATCTGAAAAGAATTTGAAGACAATTTTTCATCAAAGGGTTATTGATAGAAATTAATGGAAAAACACTGATTGCTTTCTGACATAGTTGGGATATTATTTGTCGGTGAGCATTGTTTAGTAGTATGTCTCATATAGTTAAAGTGCAATGCTTAGATAAAAATAATTAAAGGTGCATCATTTAGAGGTATTCAATAGATGGTAAAGCATTTAAATGTAACTATTAGCAAAAACATTTATTTCCATATTCCTTCCAATTAATGTTCTCCTGCCATAGGCTGTTGTCTAAAATGTTTTATGCTATGTAAAGATAATGCTCAGAATGTAATTGTTTTCAGAAGTCCCAGGACAGACCCAAACCTGTCGAGTGCATGAAAATGTACTTGGTCAAAGATTTCATAAAGCTTTGTCACATAGTTTATAGTGAACTCAAAATGCTCAACGTTCATGCAGTCCTGTCCCAGGTTCATTCTATTAGCAGAGGTCCTAGAGGACAGCTCAGCATGACTTGGATATGTTTGGGATATGTTTCAGGCCTTGGCACTAAAAGGAGACCTGAATAAAATGTATGTAAGAATAGGGAAGGCTTTAGATTAAGTTCTTGGGAGTTTTTATTCCTGATCTTCTGCCCTGTGAAACTGACTAAGAGACTAGTTTTCTGTCAAAAATGAATGTTTTTATCTGAAATAGTGATTCCATTTCTCAGTAGTGCTGGATGCATGTACTTTTGGTGTCCTCTGTGACTAGTTAACATTTTACTGGTACAGAGTTTCCACAAAGCATGAATCACTGTGACTAGCCAAATAAGTGAAAAAAAAATCATCCATCCACAACTGGTTCCCTTTGGATACCCTTAAACTTTTAAATATATAATTATTGCAGCATCTGGGTGCAATAAGCATTATCATTGCTTTCCAGAGGAGGGAACTGAGACTTAAGGAAGGTAGGTCGCCTGTTCAAGTTCATGCTGTATGTCTGCCCTGCAGTGTCAGTGGGATAAATGCATTATACACCTGTATTAACATAGTTTGTGTTGCCATTAAATAGCTTGAAAGTCCTTGAATGCTGCAGTCAGCATGAACATAAAAAAAGGACACAAATGGAGGGCAGCCACCTAAGGAAACAAATGTCAACTCTAGATTGCTCAAGCTTGAAACATGGTTGACTGAGTAGAGGCAAATATTTATCAAAACTCAAGAATACAGTAAATTGATATTTCTCAGATTTAAATGGCTGTCTTCGTGGTCTTATATAAGAGAACACATAAATTATCCTTTGTCTTGTGAACAGCTAGAAGATATGAACATGTGGTTCATGTTAGTAATGTAAAAGAGCAATGTGTATATGTTCATCACCAGTAGTTGTTTCTTGTGTTGTAACTGCTCAGATCACCCATGATGCAAGGGCTTTTTGCTAAAAAACAGTGTTTTCCTGAGTTCAGCAGCACTCAGTAGTAATTCCCAACATTTAGACCTCCTTCTGCAATCCGTCTGTCAACCTTTAGATCTGATTAGAGCACAGATAAATGCTAAGTAGGTATTATGGGATGCCAGGTTCGTCATTAAAAATATATTTGAAATGCATTCTTATCCTACCTATACTTCAGCTAGAACTTGTGTTGAACTGGAGTCAAAGTTGAGTATATTTCTGAAGTAATCGTATCACCAAAATGTCACATTTACTGTTGAAGTTAAAAGAAGCACAATCATGTTAAATTAGGTGGGGGAGATGTACATATGTAGTCGTGCATGTATAAATATATATTCACACATGCAAATATATATGTACTTATGTGTATGTACACACACAAACACATTCATTTTTTCCATGGGCTCCCTTGAATTAGAATTACCTCAAGAGATCATCATAACTTTGCAGGTAGCTAGTTCCTCAAGGACTGTATTTCATAGTGAGCAAGAATTGGGAGTCGGTTTGGGTAGTGATCATCTTATTCCCTTCCTTGTATAGGCTCATTTATTCCATTTGTATTCTATGCAACTAATCAGGTAGAACTCTACATGAAGTATTCACCCCTGAAGCGAATTAATATTTTTGGTTTTATTGAATGTATCCTTTTTTCCTTTGATTTTCTGAAGCTATGCTTGAAAGTTCAGAGTAATGCAAATTCACCTGATGAAATTTATTTTTTTAGGTTGGATGTTTATCTGAAGATTAATTGATTGAGGAGTTTCAGTGATCCCAACTTGTTTATATTTACTCATCAGGATCTGCTTTGATCTATACTAATATTTTGGGGGTTATTTTCATTTTTAAAAGTGACAATTTGTAACATTTTAACAAAATGTTTTCCTCATGTTAAGACTGAACTGGGCAAAGCTGCAGTTCTTGAATCGAGACAAAAGCATGACACTGAGTAAGAGTGGTTGGTCCTTCTCCCCCACCACCACCCCCGAGGTTTTTTTCTACTTTAGACCAGTTTTTCTGACCACATGAGGGCATCGGTGGGCTAGTAACAGTGATTCCCCTCAGCTCTTTAATACTTTCGGTGCAAAGCCTGAAAAATATATGCAATGGAAAGGTTTTGTAAGTTTGGAATGACCATATGATGACGTTCTGCTGTCCTGCATGGGATCCTGAAAATCTTGAAATACTGCAGATTACAGTTACCTAGTCAATAGGTGGATTGCTAGGTATAGTTTGATAGGACTTGTACTTCTGAGATCTGTGAGCCCCAAATACATAGTTTAGGTCTGTGACCTCTTCCTCGACCACATTAATTTTATCAAAGTGAGGAGTAGCAGCTGTATACTGCCTCTTGAAAGAAGGCGTCTGAGCATGGGGAAGCGTAAGACTAGAAAGCCATGAACTCACAGGGCTGAGGAAGTTCGTATCTCTAAAAGTATTTACTGGATAAAACAACTCAGATGAAGATCATTGGTTCCCTCACAGATACTTTTGCTAGTATAAATATCCTCAGTTGAAGTGAGGCCCCTGTTAGAAACATGTCTAAAATACACTGTCTTTACTAAAGATCTTCCAATATAATTAGAGCAGACAGTCAAAGAGCAGGAGGGAAAAAACCTTCTGTTAGAGAAGGCTGATCCAGCACAAAGTTCCTCTTTCTTCCTGTAACCTTCCTATGAAAGCCCAAAGTTCTCATGGGAGAAAATATAATCACCTTAACATGCCGTCTTTCAGATCTCAGAAAGTCAGCAGCAGTGCACATTGCTGACATAAAGGCTGGAGCTCCTAAAACAAGTGAAATCCTGCTGTGTCAGCAAGACAAACGCATACTAATAGTTCTGCCTTTAAGAAAGTTGTTTCCTGATTAGTGAAAGGGCTAATGTAGGGAAAATTTAAATCATCTGATCTGTGACAGTACTGCTAAACATAGGAGTCTTTCCTTTACATACAGAAGTAGTTGATCTTAAATAACTTCTGCTTCTTAAGGACGGATTTGACAAGGTCCTATGTATACGGAAAATCAGGCTTCTCTGCTTCCACATTTTCTTTCAACTTTGTTTTGACCCTGTGGTTTTCAGTGTGGCCTATTGCAAATTGACTTAATGTGTTCACTTATCCCATCTTTCAAGCTGTTGATTATTCACAGTACTCCACAAGAAACCAACCACACTGTTTTCTGAGTTCATTGATGTTAGGAAGTGTGTAGTAGTAATGATAAATAAACAAGCTAGACAGTATCTATCTGCTCCACTATTACGTAGTGGATTAGCATTCTAAAAGGATGATGACCTCACATCTTATAGCTGAATATAATTGACTAGGGAATTTTAAACAATGACAGAGGAAAATGGAATTTACACAGGTGTTAACATAGCAGAAGATTCTTTAGATTAAAGGAATGTATGATATTCTCTCATTACTTTGTTTAGTTTATCCAGCTTTTAAGCCACAGGAGTGCATATTTGTGGGCAAAATACTCTAATGCATCTACTGTGGAGTTTCTGAGTTGGTCCTTAGAATGACAGCATTTAATTCAAAAGAGGACCCACAACAGCAATGACTGTATTTTATATAGTGGGTCGGGGTTTTTAACTGGTGTATATAAACTTCATTTGCAAGCCAGATACGCCTTTTTATAAGTCTCACTCCAAATCACCTCTTTCCCCACTCAGATTCACTTTTCTGAAATTCCATCAAAGTTATGATGCTTTCAACAGTTTTGCTATTCAAGACAGAATCTTAATGCCTATATGAATTTTAAAAGCTAATTCTAGAAAGAAATGTTCACAGGAGTCAGATGATTCATGGAGCTTCATTAGTTCATTTTGAATTCCTGTGAAGTTTTACAGACAAGGTAGAAAATCAAAATGAAGCAAAATGAATAAAGAAAATGAATTAAAAGTTTTATACTGCAGTGCGACTGATGATTTTTTCATTTCAGGATACAGTTGGAGAAACAGAATATAGTTCATACATTTTTATTGTCTAAGACTGAATATTCTTTTCTGTGGAAAAATTACGTGTGGGCCCAATTTTGTGCTGTTGGTATGAATAGAAATCATGTTATGAATTTTTAGTACATACAAAAAACCCCTGTAGATTATACGCTAGAAGTGAACAGAATAGAAAGCATGAGATTTTTATTTGCCCATTGATGCCTTTCTCTCACTAGTTTGTGTAAGTAGATTATAAAATGTTTTCTTTCTGTCTTTAGTAGAATCAGTTTTATAGTAGAGTTAAATTAGCCTTTGATTTGTCTGATGTGGAACTTTTATATGCTCTTTGAGAATGTAATGCATATATTCATGCTGCTGATACAGAATGTGTTCAAGGAAAGTATGTTCTTGTGACCTGTTAAATGCAGCCTAGTGTAACAATGAGAGTTTAAGGTTGGAGGAGGTGGGAAATAAACCAATTATTTTGTTTCAGGGAAAGATCAGTCTTTTGCACATTTGCTGAAATACATTCTGCGTTCCATGAAGTACATTTCTTAATCCTTTGTGCCACTGTGGTATGGATTACTTAATGCCTTTTTTTCTAAAGAATAGTCATGTTTTGTTACATCCGAAGTCAATCTTCTTTCATAATAAATGTATAAGAGTGGTAACAGGTTTTGATGAAGAAATTACCATCTCCCAAATCACCTGTAAGACAAAAATATAAGATGTTTTCACTGAAATCGTCTTCTGATACATGCCCAGTCTTTGTCCACAGCACTAATGAAGAAAGTGAGTTATTAAAGAAAACATAGCTATTTTAACTTTATAGTGTTTCTAGTGGGTTTATATTCATATAATTAATATTTTTCAGCAAAATACTTTGTTTGCATTGTATGGAAAGTAACCAGTATTCTTCATTGATTATGGACTACTCTGTTTAATATGCTTTATATTAATGGACGGCAAAACAGCAGATTAATGGTTTCTTTTCACATCTCATATATATTAAGATAAGAGCAAGTATCTTCTAATTTGGATCTTAGAAGGGTTCTGTCTTTTATGATAAAAGGAGTAATGAAGAATGGGTTCTTGCCAGTCTAGATCCTGCCTACATCTGCCTGCTTTACAGGACTTTCTAATCATACAACTAGTTAATCTAATGCACACCTCCTTAATTTATATTGAGCTAAGAACCTGAAGCATGTGAATTGTATTCTACCTCAAATCTTAATGCACACATTCTTTTTCCTATTTTCTTCTGATCAATAGTAAGAAACACCCAATAATGCAGTATTATTATTAATAGCAGAATAAGGGCTTGTGAAAATAATGTTTGGATACCTTAACATTTTGTTTTAAAGGTTTCCCAACGTAAATATCTTCTACAATTGTAATTTGTATGTGTTAAGTTGTGACACATGAAATCATGCTGGTT
>WEIV01023717.1:21102-80313 GCA_013390005.1 Calyptomena viridis
CCATGATATGCACACCAGGCAGTATGGAATCTGCACAATGATGCAGGAATGAATAGCATCTTTCAGTGCGTGGATAGCTAGGAGGAGCACAGATTTCCCTCAAGAAGAGATTCTCAGTCAAAACTCTCACTGAAAGAAGCAGGGTTCATAGAAGTCTTGCAATAGATTCAAATGGAAAATATTCAGGAGGGAACAGGTCAGCTTTTGAGCAAGGAAATTATATATTTGTATATTTGAAAAATATCCATCATAACAGTAAGAGAAAACTCTAGAAAGTCCAACCAGACAAGCTTGGAAAAGTTACTGTGGATTTTAGGTTTGTTTGAGCCATTTCTCTAGTTTTAGTACTTGTTTTTCTTGTCTTCCCTCTGAAGCAAGACAAACTAGATTTTTCCCTCAGACTGCCTTGAGTTTCTCAGGGTCTTAATCCTTCCAGTTTTGGATCCTTCCCCCTTAAATCAACCTTTTTAATAGTTTCTAATGCCAAGAATTCCTCCGTATCTTAGAGAGGTGACTTATCTATGGCTGTTCCATCTCTTTATATTTGAATAATCTCTTTATCTTGCATCTCTTTATATGCTGAAGAATGTATTGTCCAGAAGTTTTTCTCTTCTGTTTTTATTTTGTTCTCCCTCTAAATTTCATGTCAAGGCTCAGTGATTTACTGTTTATTTATTTTTAAAATGTATCTTCAATTCTAATATAGATATTTGCTAGTTTAACTTTTAGTTTATAGAGGTGCTTTCAGAGGAGAGAGAAGTTGTTGGTTGTAAAATCAGCTTAAAAACACTTCCATGGAGACCAGAATGGAAAGGAGAAAAGCCTGGTAAGTCACTAAGGGACTTATCTAAGAGCTCAAAGAAAAACCAGGAAAGTACATCCAGATTTTCTACAAAGGATTCTACGGTGCTAACTTAATGCAGTGTATAAGTGTACGGTGAATATAAAAAATAATCACCCTAGCAAACCAGTACAAATAAAAATTAGTTGTTAAAGTATTGAGTTAGCAAAATTCTACCTTTTTTCTGCATAGATGATACTTAAAAAATAAGTAAATTAATGAAACTGCTACAATGTATCGACATGACATTTACACATCTGCTGGTGTTCCATTGTAGTATCATTGAATTTACAATTATTTTATCCAGTAGCCTATTAACTATATTTTAAAAAAATATTAGTGAAGAGGTCCCATTCCTAAGGTATAATAGATTGTACCCCATGTTTCTTTTTTTCTCTCTGAAGCAATTTTGTTCAGAGTTTTAACAGAAATGAAATGTCGAGTGTTCAACTGTCCTTTTAAGAACATAAAGCCAAAAATCATTATAAAATTAAAGTTTTTCTATTAACCATATGCCACTGCAAAGGTACAAATACCTGCTTTAATCAGATCAACACTATCGTAAAATAGGTTTATTTATATTAGAAACTTGTCTACTGCATGTGTACTAGAAATACTATTTGTGAACATCTTATGTGAGACATATGAACATTAAACCTCTATTGTCTACGGAACTTTTCACTTAAAATTTAAACAAGGCTTTTATCTCAAAATGTTTAGTGAAAAGTAGAATATGACATTTGCATCACTGGTTATGGTTACGTGTGTTTCACAAAACTTCCTTTTACAGATTAAAGAACCTTCTTCTATAAAGAACCCAGAAGCATGAATGTGTAAAATTTTTGCATGATTTTATTGTTTCTCATTACAGAATAATATTTTGGTTTGGTTCATGAGACTGACGCTACCATTTTGGTTTTATGATTTTATTTAAACTAAGTTCAGCGATTTTTGACCTGTTTCTGATAGGTTTTAAATTTACCAGTTATACAGAAAAGAACAGTTTATTTTGGAGGAAATCTCTTAGACTAAAAATGTATATAACCCTAAGGGTAGTATGCTGTTGTGGTTTAGTGTCTTTCTTGCTATACAAATGTTAAAGGAATGTAATTTATCAGATTAGATCTTGATTTTACAGTAATGACATGGTTCACAGAGGATGTATTGTACCTCTTTGAATTGATATAAATTCTATAAAGGGAAAGAAAATTGTGTTTTGAATAGCTGCCAAGACACTGTTGTTAGAGCATATGTTTTCAGTTGAAAAACATGTATGGAATTCATGTCAGCATGTAGTTGAGTCTGCAAGACAGTCAATTCAAGGTTTAAACTGCTCTACAGTGAAAACCCTGATAATGCCAGTGAACTTCTGAGAAGGCAATAAATCTTAGTTATTGGCACACATAAATTCATTGGAGAATTAAATGTATCATGGTGGATGAGAAGAAAGTTAATTTGTAGTGGTTAGAGACATCAGTTTTCTGTCTCAGTCATTAAGTTTCATTAAAAAAAATAAAGTGGCATTAAATTATAGATTAGTAACTGAAGGGCGGTTGACACATGAATCATTGATTCACTACATGACTCAGAATTCATAATGGGAAGGAGTATTTTTATTTTCAGTCATCCATTTAAATCTAGCCCCAGCCCCCACCGTAAAGTGACTCAGCCCTGACCGTCTGACAGCTGTAGGGTGTTCAGCTGTGCCAGGAATCAATGGGGAAAGTGCCATCAGCAAACAGGTGTAGAAAATGCACCACAACAGACTTTTGTGGTCATGGCAGGGAAGTGAAGGACGGCGTGATCATGTCATTCGACGAGCCATTTGGTGATGAGTCTCAGAGAAGACCACATCATTTCTTTAGTCCCTGTTCATGAAAGGAAGATCAATTTACCCATTGGTAATGAATATGGAACTGCAATTGGGTGCACATAAAGTGTGTAAATGGATGTACAGTACTATGGATATACAATATTCTGAGAAGTGTTTGAACTGCAGGTGATTGTGTCTGCAGGGGGATTTTCAGTTACGTTGGGCAATTATCAGGAAGCACTTTTCTGGTGTGGATATGATCTGAATGCACTGAGTGGTTCAGATGACACAGTAGTCTTAGGTTGAGTGTGGGTCTAACATGCCACTCAAGAGCCCTGTTTTACTCTGCTTTATTTTATTGTCCTCATCAGGTGAAATGTTGCATTTATTGAGTTAATGCTGGTCCTGTAGCTCTTCAGCACACCTAGTATGTTATTATTAGGTTGTTAGGGTGTTTTCTTTGCTGTAAGAGAGATTTACAGCTCTGTTTCTCTATTTTACAGATAACCATTCAGAGGGACAGTGGTTTGGATGTCAGTTCCCCCAAGCATGGAAAAGTGGATCCAAACAACATGCCGCACATTGGTGGAAATATGTGGGCTGGTGGAACAGGTTTTTCATTGTATTTTTTTAATGCATCATGGACAGATATCTAAGGGCGATGCTGTGCCAGTCAAAAATGAATTTATAAAGTTGTCCTCTGCCTCGAGCTATTTTATCCAATACAGGTTTTCCTTATTGCCAGTGAAAAGAAATATTTGCGGTGTCTAACTTAAACTGTATATAATAGATCTCTTCTTCAATTATATTTTGTTATTTCTTTTCATTTGCCTTACAGAGAATTAGAAGCTTGCAGCCACAGGAGCTAGGCTGATGCATTTGCTATCCTCTTAGGTATCCCTGTAGCTGCAGCAGTTTGGGTAGCATAGGCAAGAGGCACACAGAACAGGTGAAGTGCCTCCTAATTCTAAAAGGGCATAATAATAATCACTAGATAAAGTGGAAACAGTGTAAACCAGCAATTTGTAGGAACTCTGGATGAATGGCTTTAAGGACCAGGAACTTTGAGGAGATATACAAGATTTATATGTTTTATGGTCCCGTTTGTATGAGGTAGAAACCACTATGAATATGGTCTCAAGAGGCTATAAACATGAGTATTCCATGGGAGTTCTTCTTTACTATAATAAGTGTTTGGCTTTGAAAATCTCTGGCAATAAATATTTCTACTAGGGATTGTTGGCAACATTTTTGGAACATCTGTAGATATGACAATGGAAGCTTTAGAGAAAATGTGTTCTTATTAATTGTCAAATGCATATTCTTAATGATTTTGTATCTCAACCATGTTAGGTGGGAGAGACACTGCTGGGTTGGGTGGCAAAGGTGGGCCATATCGACTAGATGCTGGCCACAGGGTTTACCAAATATCTCAAGCTGAAAAGGATGCTGTTCCTGAGGAGGTTAAGAGAGCTGCTCGAGAGATGAGTGAAAAGGCCTTTAAACAGAGGTAATGTGAAAGTCTTGATTTTCCTTTCCATTTTTCAGAAGAATTTGAAAAAGAGAACTAAAAAGAACTTTCTTAACTGTGGATTTTCTTTCTTAACTGCATTTATCATCTATATTGCACTTTTTAGTAGATATTATAGATATTTAGTATCTTACAGATATTATAGATAGATAGATAATATAGATATTTATTATTTTATTATCTTATAGAACTTACCGGCACATGTTTAGCTGTTCTGGACAAGATGTATAGAATGTTTTATTGAATCAAGCCACACTGTTAAAATGACTGTGTAATTTGGTAGGGTAAAATGTAACAAGGTAGGTAAGGAGAGTCATGTCAATATTTATCTTTTTTAAAAGGGATAAACCATATGAAAATGTCTTTTAATTATGATGAATCCAGATTGTATGTTGTTAGAAATTCATTACCTAACAAATATCTTTCAAAATGGACCATTGCAAGCAAACTTTTTCTATTTGAAAGATCTGTAGCCAAGAGGTGAGATGATTTGACCTCTTAAGCCTCAGCAGTCACTCTAACATGAACAACAGGTCTTCCCAGCATGAGTCTAAAGTGTGATTACTAATCAACTATTTCCCACACAGAGATTCAGATTTCTTCCACCAACCGAACTCTCAAATCAAACTCTAGTACTTTACATTTAAAAAAAGCATCCCCATTCTTCCAAATTACTTCTCAGCTGCTTCGTAATAGAAACAATTGATACTTATACTGATTGATATTGATATGTATCCAGTTGGTATTGGATACTGTACACCTGAATGTGCATATGTCCATATACACACAACATGCTTTGATGAGTTTCTACTTGCCTGCATGGTGATTTAGCAAATTTGTGTTAGTGGAAATTCCTGGATACTGCTACATGCTGTGGGAACAGTGCAGCTGTGTCCTGTAAAATCTGAGTATCTGTACATAAGGTAACAATTCACATCTTATTTATAGTTAATTTAAAAATCTGTATTTTCAACACACTGTGAGTGAAATTATACTGATGAGAAGTGCTTGTTTGAAATGAGCTGGTCACAGATAGGCTGACACGTTTTAGCTCAAGACTGATACCAGCAACATGCTGGATGGAAGGGTGAACAGATACACAACAGCTGCCTTGCTACATGATGTTGGGTCATGGAAAATATTGAACAGTGTGCACTTCTAGCATATCTACCTGTCCCCTAGATTGTTCTTCACTGTTGGAACGCTGTAATTATGTTCCAATTGTGAATTTCACCAGTTATCTGCTTAGCTACAATATTAAGAAGAATGATACAGAACTTAAAAAGGGAACATCTTAACTTATAGAAAGAGCATATATCTGGTTTCATGGTGCAGATGTTTTGCTCTCTTTTAGGCCTCTGGACAGGATAATGTTTGGTGACATGACTCATTTTCTGTGGGGGAGAGCACATTTTTGTTAATGTTCATGTAGAACTTATTTGGTTCAAGGATTCTTCATTTTATGAAGCACAGAGATAAGCATTTGAGACAGTTACTATTTGTAGGTCTTCAAGGACAGATTTTATAGTGTGTCTTTACTTAACCTTTGTGTTAAAGTATGAATCAGGGTATGTTTAAAATACTCCGACCATGAAGTAATGAATAGACACTCATGATTCTTTTATGTACAGATAGCAACACCTGGGCCAATAAAACCTTTTCAGAACATCTGCTTTACTTCTCAAACTTTAAAGCAGATTAGGAGAGAGTCAAAGGATTAGTAACTTTAATAAGTTTTGATGTGATTCGATCCCTGTATACATTGGCAAACACCTGCCTTGTCAAAAAATCACACGAGCAGCTGCCACTTCTTTAATTTGTCTCTTCTGTGTGCTTGTTGCAGTCTGAATTTCCCTGTTAAGTAAATAAACTTCTAGTTTACATAAGTAATTATACATACATACATAAGTAAGATATGCTTGTTTCCTAAACTGTTCTTAGCTCCCTGTTCTTTGCTTTAGATTGAAAGAGATTCAGATGAGTGAATATGATGCATCAACTTATGAAAGGTTCTCTGGAGCAGTTCGACGTCAAGTTCAGTCACTCCGCATCATCTTAGACAATCTGCAGGTAATCTTAGATTCACTGATAAATGAACACAGTGAGGTCATTACATTAGGCCCCAAGTACTATGCTGCTAGTATTCTGTTACCATCTGGTGATCATACCTTTGAGGGCTAAAAGCAGGTTCAGGTTATAATCATGGTTAGGAATGGTTAGGAAAAATAGTTTTGTATTACTGTTTGAAAGGCAGCTTACAAGTGCACATCTCTACAAGTTACAGTATCCCTGTACCACAGCTGACAGAGATGGCTTATTCAGGAGCACAATTTTTGTGAAAGAAAATACTACTATATATTATGAAAAGGATTTGTGAAGGTATGTAGAGCACAGTTTTTGTCTTTTCCTCCTCTCCAAAAGACTTCTTTTTAGCCAAGAAGTGCAAATGTTACAGATGTTAAAAGAGACTCCAGGCGCGTGCTTTACTGCATATGCAGGTGAAAACAGATTTGGTTTTGACTCTTGCTAATGAAAATAGGTATAGCCCAAATTTCTTAAGTGAAAGCTGACCAAAACCACCAGTTTGCCTTTCTCCTGGTAATTATGTGGTGGTTTTCCTGGGGTTTTTTTAATACTAGTGTTCATATACAGGGTAAATAAAATTGAAAGTGCATTGTTTCTAGGAAGAATCTGTTAATCTTCAGTGAAAATTAAAGGACAATAAATTCACTCCATATAAGATATTTGATTACAAATATTTGTGTTGAAGGCTACTAACCACTAGTGTATATATACCTTAGTTTATTAGTCACTGTGGTGTGTCTTCAGCAATAGACCTGAGATATAGAAAGAAATTACTTTGTATGATAAACAGACATCTCCCGGGTCAAGAAATCCAATCCCCTGGAATTACAAGTAAGAAGGGTAACATTTCTTTGTCTTACTTATATCTTTAAGCATTTGTAACTATAACAACATTACTGTGATCACATATATACACAGAGAACCATTAGCTATTTTTATTATGACTGTACCAATTCAGAGAACTCCTCATGTAATGAACATTTAAGATGGGCATAATTAGATGATTCATGCACTTTACATGTGTCTCAGTTCAGGACATAGGCTTTTGGCGTGTAAAGACAAGTTTCTACTGAAAAAAATACGGATGTAAATCTCAGGGTTTTTTCGACATCATCATGTCTAGATGGTTTTTTTACCATGTTTCTAGCACAGATGCTATTGAAAGCACACTCTGGGTATGAAATGACTAAGTGAAGCTTTAGTTTGAAGTAATTTTTTCAGTCTGCCTTATTTATCCCTTGGAGCGAAACCTCTTATATTCAGGGATGATGTTAATCATAATCAAGATTTAACATATTTTAATATAAGGAGCCATTTCTTGTTTCTTTGTTAGAAAAGTACTTTTAGTATCAAAGCAAAACTTCAGTATTTTATGAGACTTTGATAACTTCCTGCCAAAATCTGTGACAGCTAACCCCAGAACTAGTAAACATAATTTATGATGAAAAAGACAAATCACAGAATTTGGAAAAACTAGATCGGAGAATAAGAGCAATAGTGAAAGCAAATTTTTAACTTTATAAATTTTTTACAGATTTTGATAGGGATTTTATTTGAAGGTGCACTGGAAAAATAAGATAAATGATGCCAGGAGTTACTTAGTTGCAAAATGCCTTCTGTTAATAGAAAAGCTGAGTCCAAGCACATTTCATGTGATTTTTTGAGAGGGAAAAAATTTATTTGAGTTCTTCAGCATCATAATTCGTTCAACCCCTATGAAAAACTGTGCCTCTGTCTCTCTTTTTTTTCTGGATAGTCCCATGGAGACCATGTGTTCTCAAATAGAATGGTTTTCTCTCTGTTGTCAGTTAGACATTCCTCATATCTCAAGTAAGAAGCCAGTGGCACAGACTATTCCAGTAAACTTTGCAGCTCAGATGTCTGTGTGTTTTTAACTTTGTGAAAATCCAAAATTACCTTCTCAGTAGAGATCACATTTGGCTTTTTAAAAATGTTTGAGTATGCTTCATTTCAAACTCAGTGTATTCACATAATGGAAATGTGTTGCCCATGTCTATTTAACCTGGATTTTCTTTTCGACATATGCCTTTTTATTGTGAGTTTTGTAAGTTTGTTTAAAATATGTTCCTTTGATTAAATTTTACCTCTCTAGAATCAAAAGGCTGGGATTCAGGTCCAGTTGTCAATAGCTCACCAAAAGTTAGTAGCAGCAGAAAGAGATGTTTGGAATAGACTGATCCTTGAAAGTGATACATAAACATAGTCTGAGAGTGTAATTTCATTGTTCACTTTACTTTTTATAACTCACTGATCTCTTTCAAATCTTTGAACAACATTAATGTAACATTTGGAGGTTTTGTTTATCTTCGGTAGAAGTAACAAAGCCAGAAGTCCAAGAAATCTGGTCACTGATGAGCTTTATTCTCTCTCCTAAAGCTTGTCTGTCTGAACTCCAGATTCAATAGGTTATGGTCAGTCAGTCACTCAGAAAAGCCTTCTTAAATATTAGGTGACTTGCTTTCCAGAAAGTACTACTCTCTTAATTGCTTATTACAGCGGGAATCAGAGGCAACTGTCCCTATAGTTTTTGAGCATCATTTAGGCTCCCACTTTTAAACTGGGTAAACCTGAGCCTGAGTTACCAAGCCTACTGGGCTCTCTCTCATTTAGTCCATGTGGGAACTGTCTGGTCATAGTAGCAAGAATAAAATAGTGCCAGTCCTATAATGAACATGGCTCAGAGAACTGAAAATGTGAAAAACCCTGTGCCCTGGTAGTAGTAGTTTTGTGATTTCAGCAGCTAAGGGAACATTTGTGTGATGTTCTCCCAGAAACAAATGCAGACCACAATTGGCAGTGTTTTGTACCATCCTGTACCATATAAGTTATATATTTAGTTGCGATCACTTCACATACACAACTTTTTCTGTGACATTTAGAGACATCACAGTTGTATTTTGCAGGGGTTTTTGTAAATATGCCTGTGACATCTTCCGCAAAAAGAATTACTGCAGTGGTGCATTGTGATCAGCCATTGCTCTGCTGATAAGATACGGTATCTCACAGATTCTTCTAATTTTGAAAGCAACACAATGAATGTATTTTTTCATCAATATGGTTGCAGTATATTGAAATATTAATGTTTTGTATGCACTTTCTTATCCAATATCAACGCAAGGTATATATATATATCAGTTCTGGTTTTCTCTTAAAATTGTAAATGCTTTTAAACTCACTTATTAAAAATTACATATTAAAAATCCCTTGACGTTTCTTTGTAATATGTAATATGTGTGCATTGTATAACACACACTTAAGTGGACTTTTTTCAGCTTTTATAAAAGGAAATAAATTCTTAGGAATTCTGCACAGAAGAGGCAGATGATAAGTAGCCTAAATAATTTTAGCATTATTTTGGAAAGAGGTTATATCAGATTTTGTCAGCATTCTTTCCTGTTTTAGAAGAGAATGTCAATTTTGTGTTCCTCCAATAAAATTTCAGCTCAAATACTAGCTTTTGTTGCATAAGCTTTGAAGGGTATTAAACTGTTTTTAACTTTGTCCACAGTAAAAAGAACATTTTCTTCTCACAGTGCTGTTCCTTGAACATCAAATAGCCACAAAGCTAAAGCATCAATAGTGAAACTGGTTGAGAATTTATTTGCTCGATGAAGCCAAATCTTTATAATCTTCTGTTGTTTATCCCTCCTGTCTATTGAAAGGAAACAAGTGACAAAAATTTGACAAAACACCAGTGCTATGGAAGTGTTAAGGATCTACCTCTGTTCCAGTACTTAGAGTGATCAAGATGACTAGGAACAAACTCATCTCACCTGCATCACTCTGGAAGGTGCATGACCCATTTTAGACAGGCTTTGCTTACTCAGCAGCATGTTGTCTCCTGAAGCACTTTTTTTAATGGTTAGCTGGAGTGTAATAATTTGCCACTGGGTTTTTCACAGAAGAAAAACTCCTACAGTGTGACATTTTGGTGGGACATGTAGAATTCACTGCAAAATAATGAGTGTCTCTTTGTGATACTACATGACTCTGAAGGCAACAAAGGAATTGATTCTGTGGAAGAAAAGAGTTCAGTTTTCTTCCCAAGCATTTTTAATGATAGTGAAAACTACTAGTTGGTGGGAGAAACAAACTCATGAATGTGCCACTGCCAAAGTTGACTATTAAAACAAGGTTAACTGTAGCAATATGGAAATGAATCAGAGAACACAAGTGACTGAATTCACAGCCTAAGAAATCTTTTCCACTTTCTACTTCTGTGAGTTACTGAGGTTTCTGTGACTGGCTGAGGTTTCTATGTATTGGCATTATTTTTGCGGCCCATCAGGAAGCATCTGTAAAGCTTTTGACACTACCTAGCTAAAAAAATTGTGTTTATAACTATGTAAATTGTGTTTATAACTATGTAAATTCTATAGCTATGTAAATTCTCTACTGCAGAATTAGTTAATCAAAAGATATTTCTGTGGCTTTGTAGTCTTTCTGCCCACTTATTTTCATAGACAAGTAGTCAATTAGTCTTGAGTAATTACAGAGAACAGACTGTAGTCCAAAATACTTCTGTACACACCGAAACAAAAAACTCAGAAATTTTGACCAAAGCAAAGTCAAAGATTCTCTGAGCCTTAAGAACCCAATATCTGTCTGCTCAGGCTATACAAAACTCAGATTCATCCTTTCCAATCCCAGGCCTGCAGGTCACTGAGGATTTGTCATATAAGAGTTCCTGCTCATCAGAGAGCAATTGATTTTCATTCTTGGAAATCAGTGTTTAAGGCAGTTTGTGTTCTGCAGAATATTTGATTTTCCTCCAATTTTCCTACAATTTGCTGAGAGGGCAAAAGCATTATATGTATAAAAATTCAAAATTGTCTTTCCTTGCTGGGCTTACTGCTAGGATGAGCAATTTCAACATGAAGATTTAAAAAGAAATTAAATAAACCATGAAACCCATATATACAGACTTTACTGTCTTTAGATGGATCTTACAGGAGTGCCATGAATATTTGAGTTCCTAGATTGTAATGCATGTTCATCAGGTCAGGTTGTAGATAACCAGTGTCATTTTAACTAAAAAAAAGGAGTGTTTAGTGGACTGTCTCTTGAGTATCAAATTTTTAAAAGTATGGGGGTTTTGAATATATAATTAGTTTATTGTTGTACTTCTACTGTTGTAGAAGAAACCATTTACCATTGCCTGAGGTGAATACTGCTTTGTTTTATCATTAAGTCATCCTATGACTTTTTCTTGTGCTGCTTGGATTGCAAACATATCATGAATGTCTCTCTGGTTGTATGTATTTCTGAGCAGGCTGACTACACAGATTTTCATCATATTTGCAAGAAGAGAGGTTAACATTTCTGCAGTCCACAGCTAAACTCTCATTTATGAAACAAAAAAAAAGAAGTTACAGAGGGAACATATTCTTTATCAATGTTAATTTTAATTTCAGAGAAGAATGGGACAGCTATGAACATATGTTTGGATTTCTTTGACTTACGCCAAAACTCACATCATTTCAAAGAAAATTAATGCACATGTCATCTACAGTAGGTCTTCAGTCGTCTAACATACACTCACACCACCGAGTGAAGTAAGACTTTTCTTCTATTTTAGGCCAAGGGTAAGGAAAGACAATGGCTGAGACACCAGGCTGTTGGAGAGCTAGATGATGCCAAAATCATTGATGGCCTGACAGGAGAAAAAGCCATATATAAACGACGGGGAGAACTTGAGCCACAAGTAAGTATCCAACAAGAAACAGGGAAAGGTGTAGAAGAACTTAACTGGCTTGCTGTACAGTGGCTGCACAGTATTTGTGTTTGGAGTTTGAGTAAGTTATGGGGATGAGAAACTCAGAAGAATCATCTCTGTCTTGGGATGTCCCTGATACAGAGGCAATCACAGGATGGAAAATGTGCTCTATCTCTTCTTGCAGTCTCACATACATATTTCCTGTTGGCCACCTGTAGAGAGCGGACACTGATCTAGGCAGTGCTTAGTTTTGATCCAATGCAACAGTCTTTATGTTATCATTTTGTATTTTAATGACTGGAAGGCAGTTAGCAGAAAATACTTATTTTTTTAGTTTTTATAGGAAAAAGGAAAATATTTTCTCACTGATTTAATTTTTGTTAACAAATATGCTGATACCCTATGAGTTAAAAAAAAGTGGTTTACAAATGTCTTTTTCTTATTCCATTGTATGCAAATAATTTCAACTTCCACAGATATTTGGATTTACAAGAATAAAAATTATGATGGGAAAAACAAGTGTGAAGAAAAGCCATTAATGTATGATAAAGTTGAATGTCCTATGGCTCAATTCAGCTATTCCTTAGAAGGCATTATGGTTAGACCTGTGTGAGTCATCAACAGAGAAACCACTCAAACCAGACCAACAAATTAGTGGGGCTAGTCCATAATATTTAACAGAAATACTTAATGACAGATTGCAGTTCTTAATGACACTAATTTATTTTTTTTAAATAGTATCTTTTTGCTTGTCAGCCACCCACATTTGATGAATTCCTGGTATTCTTTTAATGCTATTTAGTCTTGATGTCTGTTTTATGGAACTTGACACTGCCTGTGTGAAAGATTAATAGGGAAAAGTGATTGCATCCTCAGTTCTCATTTGTTTCAAAATGTGTTTAGCCCATGTATCAGTTTTAAGGCTTTGTAAAAAGAATTCAATAAGGCAAAAAAAAAGGATACTTTTACCTGTGTGCATAAAAACAAAATATTTGTAGGGTTTAATGAGCCCTCTTTGTTTTTGGGAGGGCAGGGATGCCACAGTCTATTAAAAGGATAATTGAAAGAATAAAGCACACAAATGCTTTACAGGTAAAAGAAACATTTTAGTTATTGTTTATATTATGACTGGATTTTGCTAGATCATCTTAAATAGCCTCAGACTTGAATCCAGACACATCTCATTGCATGCTAAATAAAACATGTTCTTTACCAAAAAAAAACCAAAAATTATTAAAACAGATGAGGTTTGTTTTCAGGAAAAAATTATGGTTTCAGCATTAGAATGAAGAAGAAACTAGTAGTTAATCAGAACAAGATTTCAAACATTTTTGGAATGTTATTAACCTCAGCAGACAAGTTTTTACAGTCTTGTATGAGTCCCTGTTAGTACTGTAAGCCAAGGAAAAGCATTTCTGTTATGAGCCTTGGCAGAAAGAGCAAATTTGAGAGTCTCTTTACTGAAATAAAATGCTAAGAATCAAAACTGAAACAGAAAAAGTATTTTCCTAACAAGCGTGTATGGAATTTTTTGAGGTATTTTCTTTCCAGTCATTGTAGGTGAAGGGAAAGAATGAGTTGAGGTATCTGTCAAGGAACTGGTTTGAAATAAAAAAAAAAGTTAAAATATTTTTGTTCTTTACCAAAAAAAAAATGGTTGTTTGCTGGATAAATTTTCTTGCTTCACAAAGCGCAAGAAACGTTTTTGAAACGTTTTGTCATTACTGATGTTTAACTTTCCCATTTATGTGAGGGTTTGTTCTGTTCTGTTCCCCTGTCAGCCTGGGAGCCCTCAGCAGAAACCAAAACGCTTGCGCCTGGTGGTGGATGTTTCCGGCAGCATGTACCGCTTCAACGGGGTGGATGGAAGGCTGGAACGCTCCATGGAGGCTGTCTGCATGGTCATGGAAGCTTTTGAGAATTATGAGCACAAATTCAAGGTAATTGCAGCTGGGCTAGGAGCTCTGTGGTTATTGCACAGGCTGTGTGAGCAGTGGAAAAAGTGTTTCAGCAGCTAGTCTAGCCAAGGAACATTACTCATTCCTGCAAGGAAATAAGGACAGTAATCTATTTCTAGCAACCTGAAAAATGTGAAAGGATAAGAAACATTACACTTTTCAGTAGGGGAGGGTTCAATCTAAGACTTTGATTTACTTAGATTTGCTGCTTTTTTTCTGGTTTTATCTATTTCTTTGAGCAGAAATGCTTAAGCCTTCGGAACACAAGTAAATATGAGCTTCAGGACATGCAAAGATGCCCTGCCCTTCCGTCAGCCCAGAGTGCACACTCTGGACTTTGGGAAAAGTCCAAACTTCTTTGTCCCTTATTTGTGTTCTCTTCCAATTATCTGAAAGCAAGAAAATAATTTTTACTGAAAGATACTGGTTTCCAAATGTTACTTAATGGTAGCCTGCAAAGGAAATGTAAATAAATTTAATACCCTTTTTGTCTCAGTAAACCTAAACAAGGTATGTTTCTTTAACCATAAAGAAGACAGGAATAGCTAGTCTGAAGTTAATTCTGGAGAGATCCGGTGTTTAATGGGAGAATAGAGGTGTCCATTACTTTTACCTTTACTGAAGAGCATCTCAACTATAAGAATTAAAATATATCTGAAGAAAATTAATAAAAACTTAGTCCAGATCAATCCAGCCAGGTCTGCTTCACATTGTTCCACCAACAACATAATCTCTACTCTTCCACAGAATCTCATGTACAAAATCAGACCATAAAGAGGCATGTGCTTCTAGAATGTCTTCTAAAGTGCAATCCTGCAGACTTCTGTTTTTCAGGGGAAAGGGCTGTACGAGACATGCATTGTTTTTAGGCTACTTTTTTAAGGAAACCAGGCATGTGCTACCATCCTCTCTGGCAGTGATGCTTTCTCACCCTTAAACTTGTGTAAACCAAGCCTGTTGCAGAATTGCAAATTAATCGAAACTGTAGTTTCAAAAATGTGAGGGCTTTATTGGTTCAGCTGCTCATGTATCTCCTGCTCGCTGATAATAGGAAAGTTAATAACAAATATTTACAGGGACGGTGTAATTACACTACATGTTTTTTGTAGCTTGGTAAATGAGGCTTATCTGAGCAATACAGATATCAGTATGGCAAAATGCATGACACAAGAAGTAGTGGACACGTGGACAAATATCATATATTGGGGGTACAGTCAACATGGCTTTTGTAAAGGGAAGTAGTGTCTCCGTGTAGGTGACAAGGTTGGTTGATAGAGTCACCTTGGCCAAAAGCACTTGACAAAGGCCCTCACCAGAGACTCATGAAGAAATTACAGAATTTTGGGGATAAAAGAGAAAGCCTTCAGATAAACAAACTGCTCCTGAATATACAGGAAACAGACTAAGTGGTCATTTTTTATAGTGAAGAAGTGAAGGAGGGTCACTGGTGGAACTGTGTTGGGATCTGAGCCAGATCTTGTATTGTTATGTTGGTCTGTGTATTCATAAGTGATCTGTAAAAGGGGATGGATAGGGAAGTGACAAAATTTGCTAAGTGTATTAAGTTATTTGGGAAAACAAAAAGGGAAATCCAGCTGCGAGAAGTTGGAGAGGGACCTGGCCATAAATTGTGACTGGGAAATAAACTTATAAGTGGTGATCAGTGCTATTGGATATAAAGTGCTGCAGATGGAAGAAAAGAATTCTGATTTTAAATACACTGTGAGGAAGTCTCAGCTTTCTGTTAGTGCTCACTCACAGCTATATGTTATTGCCCAAAAAGGTAATCTTGTAATCGTGTTGTGTGGTTCTTTGAACACTCAGTGCTCATCAGCTGTCAGAAAAGCTAACTGAGTGTTCAAAACTCTTAGCACAAGAATAGAGAATAAAGGAGAAAGCATGAGAATGTTGCTGTAAACATCCATAGTGCATTGTCATCAGAAGTAACATATGCAATTTTGGTTCCCCATCTCACAAAACTTCTTGTAGAACTGAAAAAGAAGAGAGGGTGACAAAGATTGCAAAGGGTATGCAAGTATTTGCACACAAGAAGTGGCTAAGTAGGCAAGAACTGCACAGTTTGGAGGAGATAAATATCAAGCAGCTGATAAAATCTTGAGTAAAATGGAAACAATGACCAAGGAATAGATGTTCATTCTGTTCTACTACAGCCATTCTGTTCTTGTTGTGAACAATGAATTATTTTACATTTATACAACAGACGAACAGAGAACTGTGGCTTAGAAGGTGAAAAAACTGGAAAAAGGCTTAATGCAGTGGTAGATAACCAGCTGTCTTTATTTCCACTGTAGTGCTAAAGATGAGAACTGAGACATGACCCTCAAGTGCATGGTAAAAGAATGACGTTGAAGTAGACATACAGCCAACACCCTGTGGAGTATTAGTTAAGATAATTACAAATTCTCTTTAGTTTTGTGATTCTAAAATCTATATGTCAGTCTTCAGAAAGTAGGAGAGTCAGTGATTGTTTTAAAGTATTACTGACTCCATTCTGTAAAACTCTTCGCAAGTGCTGCTAGTTTTTCTCAGGACAAAGCTGAAGGTTTGGTATGCAAAAGTGCATACATTTCTCATATCTGAAAGAGGAACCATTTGAAAAAGATAGAAGACCATACAACTGTGTGGTGTGCAATAAGAAATCTGCAGTTTATCACATCTTTCTCCCTTGCTTGCTTGCTTGCTTCCTTCATTCCTTCCTTTCTTNCTTATTCTCTTTTGCCTCATTTTGGCGTTCAAATATGCCTGCTGTTACTTGTTCCTGTTGTAACCCCATCTGCAACAATATAAGCTTCAGATTTTAGGGGTTTCTTGTACAACATGTTGAACCAAGGGGATCATCAGGCTTTTCCAGCAAAGGGGATTTACATAGTAAAGTTCCTTCCTGCTATTTAACTGCGGTGCAAACTTTGGAAAGCAGTTACTGACTTTTGCTCAAGATCACTTGATGGTGCTTGGTTTAGTTCTCTGTTAAATACAGTTGTGAATTAATGAGATGGGCTTTTCCTTGGCTGTTTTATCCCACCGGCTGAGCTTTCCCTGTGAGCAGTACCCTTTAGTATCGTGGATCATGTTGGTTATCTTGATTGGTCTTAACAGCAGGGAGTGAAAGTAGAAAATACTTTTTCCCTGTCTTCTTATACAGAAGAGCAAAGTATTGGGTATCTGACTGTACCAAGCATGTAATGAAGTTATTCTTCATGAAAAGGCAGACAAGTGCCAGCAAGTATTTGTCAGCTTTTTGTGCTTGCACAGAACATCCTCCCTATTCCATTTCCCAAAAGTGCACGCAGTGAATCATTCCTTGTCAAGGGGAAAACGGGAGGCCCATTGCACAGTTAGGAAATCCATTTAAATTAACAGCCATGTTTCAAAACCCTCCTCCAATGTCATCTCATCCACGCTTCCTCTGAAGTGCTTTATTAAAGAGTGGGCGTGACTGAGATAATATAAGCCACATTGTCAGTCTTATCCTAATAATGGAGGTTAAGTATGTTCCTACAAATGCCTCTTGACCTTTAAATGTGTGGATGCATCACTTATACATGTAAGTTATAATAAGCAAGTTATTTTGCAGGATTACAGCTCTTCCATCTTTTGAACATCTCATTTTGGGTGCCAGTTTTTTGAAAATGTATAGAAGGGCAGTTTGTTCTTTGTTTTGTCTGAGGTAGCATTTTGTCTGTCACAAACCACATGGTTTTATATCATCCCTGATTACTGTCATGTGCACACGTGATGGCAGATTGAGGGAGCATGTCCGGTGAATTATCCAACAGCAATTTTATGAAGCCTTTAAAATGTTGTAAGTGACTCAATAAATAGCATGTTATGTAACTGGTAGGAAAAGCCTGAATTGTTATTTATAGCTATATTAAAGGGATATAGCAGATTTTACATGCCTGTTTCAACATTCTTTCTTTGTAAAATTTACTGTGGAGACAGCACTGCTAATTTAAGAAAAGAAGAAATAGTCCACATGCTTGGCAGAATAGTTTCTTTTAAATAATAAAGAAAAGGTTTAAAATAAATTCATTTAAAAAAAAGAATGTTCAGTGTTGTACAAAGAAAAGATGAATTTATAAAGCTCTAGCCCTCCAGCAGAGTCCTGTCTAATTCACACTGTCTTTTACATTCAGCACACATCTTCTTTCAGCTTTTTAAATGCCTTCAGAAATTAAACCTTTTGGCATGGCAGCTGCAGAAGACAAAGTCTTGCATTTTATCCATTTTGGGCAGCAGCAACCATCCATTCAATGCAAAATATGACAGTGGAATAGAGATTGTTTTAACTTTTCCTTATGGAAAGAAACCAACAAAATTATGCTGTTTCAAGAGATGTGTTCGTATGTTGTGTATTCACAGCTCTGAATAGAGCAGTTCTTGTCTCAGTGTACCTGAGGCTGTTGGAAAACAAGCTGCTGTGTACCACAATAATATACCAATTCGATTAAGCCTGCACTATGGTAAACATGTATTTTGCTGCTGGATTGGTCCTGTGAGCCTTTGCTTTCAATCTACTTTGTAAAACAAAACAAAAGTCAGTTCCAAGTCGATCATATCACAGCTCTTCTCTCACTTGTAACTCTATCCACATAAATTCTCCTAGGGAATTTATGAGAAAAAAAGCATCAGACTGGATCCTTGCTTTTCAGAGGCCCTTCTTCTCTGCTTGTCTTTAGCTACTGCAGAGGAAGGAAACTGGTTTTGACAAAGCCTTTGTGTGCCTCCATGTGTTGGGGTTCCCAGTTGACCAGGGCTATGGAGCTGTCTGTACCTTTTCTTTACAATGAGTGCACCAAGATAATATGAAATCACTAAGAGTTCATTTATTAGAACACAAATCAGGAAGAGTTAATAATTTACTGCAATGAAACCTAAGTGAGAGATTTAAATTCTTCATTCAAGAATGGACTTCTTCGCTCCAGTCTTACTCCTGTCCCAAACTCTGTATTCCTAAATTGTGACAGATTCCATACATTCCCTGAGCAAACATCTCCCTTCTGTCACCCCTAAAGCTTGTCTCTGAGCCTATTCCCATCTCTCCCTCCGAGGGAGGGTCTCCCGGGCTGCAGACCTATGTTGACTTAAGTCAATCCAAGTCAGTGCAGCTACATTTCCTCCTTCACTGGGGCACGTGCACTCACAACCTCACAATTTAGGGAGCTGAGCTGCCCAAAAGCAGCCTCACACTCACTGGGTTTTGGCTACTAGATCCTTGACGTGACTTCCAGAGAGATCGGAGGACTATGAGGACCATGAGGGCTGGTGACCACAGCTCTTCTCTTCCACAGCATGGCAGGATCTCACTCTGTGTTTCTGGAGGCCCTACTTGACCCAGAATGCAGCAGTCAGGATGAAGCAAACAGCCACTCCTTCCCTACTGCCTCACAAAACATTTTTAAATCACAAATAGCATAGTAAGCTGTCAGCAAAGAAACCAGGAAACTGATGACATCTGTTAAAGATAAGCATCCGTACTCGGGTGCATGCATGGGCACACACAAAGATAATAAGCAGCTAGGTGAGGAGGGAGCAGACAGGACATGATGTTCCCAGGTGAATGCCTTTACATGCCTGCAATAGTTTGCTCAGATCACTTGGGCCTCGCCTTGCCTGTACCCAGGTTGTATGTTCCCACCTTGTGCAAGAATGTGGAGGGGGCCCAACTGTATGATCAACATCTAGAGTTTCATCTAGGAGCTACCACAGTTCCCCTTACACAGTCTGTCACACTGAGTTTAAGATCAGACGTTTTGAGATGAAAGGTTGTTCTGGTGTATGCCAAGAACCAAAACGATATTCCCAAATAGCAAAGTTTGGCCTATTCCCATGAACTCAGTATGGCAGAGCTGATACCAGGGCACCCAGTGGGGGACATCTGGGGAGCCGGGAAGGAGCTTTCTACAAAGGGGTCAGCCTTTTTACACAGGAGAACACCAGCATTTTGCTTTACGTAGTTAGGTTGTTGATTTAAAAGTGATGCTGAATACAAAACTGCTCAGCAAAGGACATGCAAGGTTTCATAATTAAGAGCCTACACTGAAGATGTGTGGACATTTCTGATGTTGCATAAGAACCACAAGCTCTGTATATTTTATGCTCCATTAAACCACTGCTTTATTTAGTTCCTCTGATTTGAATTATCTCTAGGCTTTAAAACAATACTTACGCATGCACTCTTTATGTGTGATTCAGATTTTATTAAACAGGATTTATTCTTGTTTGAATTAGGAAGTATGCTGATGTAACCTCAGCATTATTCTCAAAATTTGTATCTTTTCATTTGCCATGTCTTTGTATTCATCAGGAGAGAGTCTGAAGCAGTATTGGTGGTGAGAAATAGGTCTTGAAGAGAAAACGTGCCAAACTAGAAGCTTTACATGAGGCTGGGTAGCAAATACTAGACATGGAAGAGCTGAGGAGAACAGGAATGGGAAAAGCCAACAAAGCAGAAAGAAATTGGATTGTATGGGGACTAGATTATATAAAGATTTCCTGGGGGAAGGAAGTCTGAGCTATGTGAGGTTGTCATAAAATGGTTTGACCTTGACTGAAATAATCTATAGTATGCAGCACATTTGCTATTTTACAGAGGGAGTTGTCACCTTAAAACTGTTGTTTCCACTTGCTATAGCTTTCTTTGCATGTATTTTTAAGTAAATTAGGGATGTGGAAACAAAAAGAGCTTTGTCCATAAAGAATGCCATTTCTCCACTCTTTAGGACCTGACATACCAAATAAAGTGCCTTTCAGTAGGGAAGAAAAGACAGAAAGACCTTGAGGAATAGACCTGCCTTTTACCAAATGATTATGTGGGAATTAGGGATGCTGAACCCAGCAGGGACCTCTAACAGTACATGAAAAAAAGAAAGCAGAAAGGCAAAATATTTCATAAGGGCTCCCTGTCAACTGAAAGCAGGTCTGTGCCAGCTAGTTGGGGGAAATACAGGCATGTTCATGCTGTAGGAATTGCCAGCTCAGATCTCACTGGGCTCAGGATCTGTACACTGTACTCTATTGCTTGGTGTAGACAGCTCTTAAATCCATTTTTGTCCTGCTCATGAATTCTCCCTGGGGTGATTTCCATATCCACAACAAAAAGAGCAGGTCAGGACCTTGCCATAACTCAGCTTGTCTTGGTTTTCATGTAACAACAATGAAGCTCTCACATAAAACAGGGGCCTTCCCAATATTGCATTGTTTGTTCAACAATTTAAGCTATTACAGTTTTACGTGTAATTTTCGCAGCATCTTTCACAGGAGAATCATGTGCACACCATCTCCTTTGAAAACATACAGGGGCTCTTGGAATTCACTTCTCTACATAATTTCAGCAGTGGCTTTGATCTGTTATGTGCAAAAATAAGAAGTGCTGACTTTCAGAAAAGGCAGCTTGTAATACTTTTTTTTTTTTCAGAGCAGAATGAGGTCACGAAAAAGATTCAAACATAGGAGCTACTCTCAAACAATGTGCTTCTTGTTTGTCAGATTCGAGAGGTTGAAAACTACTGCTTTAAAGAAAATACATGGACAATGTGAGAGGGCAGGGTCTTGATCTAATGCATCACCACTCTGCAGTTGGTGGGATGATGTGAAAAACAGAACATGGAAATAAGTAACCATTCTTTAATTTCATTATTTAACAATTCTTTCTCATGTTTTCATGTCAGTGAGAAATTGCAATAGTTCCCTTAAGCAGCTCGTGAACAGAAGCAGGAAACAGTGTTTGGGTTTTCTTGTTGAAAGCAAATTGCCTTTGATCTGTGTTATATCATTGTGACCCAAGGGCCAGTCCTGACTAACACGACTGATGATGTTTCTTTCTTGTAGTACGACATTGTTGGACATTCAGGAGATGGCTTCAACATTGCCTTGGTTGGGAGTGACAAAGTTCCCAAGAACAATAAGCAAAGATTAGAGATTCTTAAGGTAAATCCTACTGATAAGTGATACTGGGTAATTAAAGACTTTATGACTGCAAAGGTAAAATTGTAGGTGGGTCACAGACTGCAAAACATAAGGAGAGTAAAATAAAAGAAAGGCAAGCAAACAAAATCTATGTGTTTGCATAAAATTGGAGCAGGACCTTTCAGAGACATGGCAGAAAATAAATTATACCAAAATAGTAAAAGCTGGGTATACCTTTTTCTGCACTGCTGCGTGTCATGGTTAGACTCTGGCTAANACTACCTGTCAAAGGATAGGGGAAGTTTCAAGCACTACATAGTGATATAGATAGCTCTGCCTAAATCATGTGGTGATGTTATTAGTGCCTAAGTGACTAATTTGAACTGTAGAGGGATCCCAGGTCAGCAACTTAGCCTGGAACCTTCAAGAAGTTAAGCATCACATAACCAACAGTGGGAAAGTGTGTCAATGCTAGATTGAAAACTTTATATCACAATTGCAAAGCGAATGTATCACCAAAATTTTACTGCAGTGTAGGATGAAGAAAAATTGAGTATATTGTAGGATTTACCTGCTTGGCAGCTTGACAGGTTAGAACTCTGTATCTGAACTTCCTTCAAAAACTGTTTTTAAAAGATTGGAGCTACTTCAGTTGAAAGGATTGGATTTAATCATGTCTGAAATTCCTTGCCTTCTGCATAGCAAACAGCTTCATCTATGAAAACGGTGTGTTTATTTTGTAACAGCTCAAACAACATGTTTCATCATTTTTAAATCTGACTGCCACTGAGTCAGATATTTGATAATAACTGTGACATTACTAGGATTTGGAAGTCTAGTGCAAATTATGAACACACAGGAGCTGGTCACGGTATTAGGAAACTAAGCCCTATTTTCTTCTTTAAATAGATGGGGATGCAGCTACTCAAACTGCAGTTGACAAAATTATTTTACCTTCCCTAAGCCCAGTCTAATTAGGTCCCTGTGTGGGTTTTGATTGATTGACTCACTGTGTTTTTAGAAAGTGCTCCCTGCCTTAAAATATGATGTATTGTGTCCAAAAGGTGCATCTTCTGTTGTATCTGGAGCACTGTCCACATTTCTGATGCATCCCTAATACAGCATAACTGAATGTTTACTCCCTCCTGTGCTAGCTGAAACAAATATTTATTCCTTACATATTTACATGTGGTTATGCTGTGCACACAGACTATGCATGCCCATGCTCAGTTCTGCATGAGTGGAGACCATACCTTGGAAGGGACAGAGCATGCCATTCGTGAAATCACCAAGGAAGAGGCCGATGAGTATTTTGTTATCGTCTTAAGTGATGCAAATCTCGAGCGATATGGTATTCAGCCAGCAAGGTTTGCCCAGGTCTTGACCACCAATAGTCAAGTCAATGCTTTCGCCATATTTATAGGATCCTTGGGAGACCAGGCAGATAGGTAAGTATGTTTGTTTTATGCCTCATACTCTTTTCTTTCATTTGCCATAAATCTAAACTATGCTTTTGTTGCAGTGAAGTTTGGCATAGTTGCCCCTGCTGTTGTTCTAAGGTTTTGATTATAGTATCATAAAATCATAGAAGGGTTCAGATTGGGAGGGACCTTTAAATACCTCTGTTCCAACCCTTCCGCCGTGAACAGGGGCATCTTTCACTAGATCACATTGTTCAAAGCCCCATCCAATTTAACTTTGAACACTTCCAGAGACAGGGCAGCCACAGCTTCTCTGGATAACCTGTGCCAGTGCATCATCACCCTCATTATAAAAATTTCTTCCATATCTCCATCTAAATCTACCCTCTTCCAGTTTAAAACAGCTATCATTGCAGACCCTGGTGAAAAGTCTCACTCTGCCCTTATGACACCCTGTATTTATTGTAAGGTCTCACCGGACTTTTTTCTTCTCCAGTCTGAACAGCCCCAATTCTCTCAGCCTGTCTTCATAGGAGAGGTTCCACCACTCTGATCATTTTTGTGGTCCGCCTCTGGATCTGCTCAAACAGGTCTGTGTCTTGTTTGTGCTGAGGACCCCAGAGCTGTAAACAGCACTCCAGCTGGGATCTCACAAGAGTGGAGTAGAGGGGAAGAATCACGTCCTTTGACCTGCTGGCCATGCTTCTTTTGGTGGAAGAAAACTAGAGTATAATTGGCTTTCTGGGCTCCAAGGGCACATTGCCGTATCATGTCCAAGTTTTCATCCATCTTTTTTTTTTTATTGTTATTATTCACCTACTTGAGAGAAGCTGTGGCTTCTGTCTTGTGTCAGGGAGGAAACTGGCTTGTGGGTCCCACAGGCATCCCTTCTAGCCAGCTAGTTCAGAGCATTCTGTGCATCCAAAGGGAGCAACTGAAGCCATCCTTATGGTGGAGGAGATGCACTATCCTCTTACGTAATGTCACTGTGTAATTGTAACAGAGACACGGTGCCTTTGTTATTGCCCAGTATGTGGTTGCAATGTGTGTAGACCTAAGAAAAGGAATTGAAACAAAAGAAGCCAGAGTTTAGTGGTTTGGTTTTAGTTCTACTACATCGTTTCCTTTTACATTGTTTGGGCACAAGGGAAAAGAAGAAAATTCTGTCCCAGCTATCCTTCCAGGTTCCACATCCACTGAGGACCAGTAAATGCAGCAAAAAGCTGGTATAGCCACATATTTTAACAGTATCTTTTTTGTGTCTGTTTGAGTCTTCAACTAGAGCAGAATGAGAGAAACCCGAAAAGGAGCTGGCCCTAAGTACATACTTTTAATCAGTAAAGGATTGAGAGATACAGCTGCACAGCCACCATTGTGGCTGCAGGTCTGTGCATCAGAGCTGCATTATTCTTCAAAAGAGAATCCATTCTGAAAGATTATAATTACAGAAAGTCCTCTTGCTTTTGCTAGGAATTAAAAAAAGAAAAAAAATGTCATTGGCCATATCCTGCTGTGTAAGAGGAGAACTTATAATGACCTAGTTCACTGGGTATGGAAAATGCACACAATGCTGTCACTGAAATGCATTATTATGTACGTGGAAGTGCAGAATTAGACAAAGCCTTCCTGTAACTGCTGTGGGGGAAGGAGAAGGGAATTCTCTGTTGCTTCTTTTTTAAAAACTAATTTTAGAAGTGAGACTTTACTTAGCACTGCAGGAATGGTGTGGAGCATAAACAGAAAAATAAATAAATCCCAAGCCTGCTGACTGGATGTGAGGGAGATGGCATTTGTAACATGCATCTTGTTTAACTTTTTTAAGGGGGGTTGAACTGCGAATAAAAATGTGTCAGGTTTGTATCGGCAAAAATATATATTTCCATCTAATCTGCTGCAATTCAAATGAAGAAATACAAAGACATATTTAGAATGACTGGAGTTGTTGAACTGAAAGAGCTGTGGGTTCATGGTAGTCGATTTAGAGTAAGTATCTTCATTTCCAGTGTAAATCATTAGCTGCTGTTAGCAAACCAGTTGTGGTGACACCTCATGGGGTCACTGGCTCCTTGATCAAAATGGAATTTTGGCATGTCAGAAAGAGGAAGTAGATAGAAATCTCTGGAAACTCTTGTTTGTCTTGCTGAAAGGATCTCTGTGCCTTAGCTGCTCTCAGTGTTTCCTCTCACTGCTGTTTTCCCAAACCTTTAATTGCATGGCATGGATTGGGAAGGTTTTCAATGAAAAACATACATTCTTAAGGAACTCCAGCTTGTGGTAGGGATGATAATTTGAGATGGTAATCGTATTTTGCCCTTCATTCTGCTCCTTAGGCTGCAGAGGACACTTCCAGCTGGTCGGTCTTTTATTGCCATGGATACCAAAGAGATCCCCCAGATTTTGCAGCAGATCTTCACATCTACCATGTTGTCAAGTGCCTAAGCATCACTGATGTCACGATGTATGAATTCAAAGAAGAAATCCACTCCTGCTGGAGATACAAACCCTAAAGCTGAGAATAAACACATTTGTTAATAAAATACATACTGTTCTCTAATCAGCAAAGCAACCCAAATCTACATGACAGCCAGGCTGTAAATTTTCACCCAGAATCTCTCAACCGACTTAGCACATTCAGAGAACTGCAGTGGGGCAGACGATGGCAACAGAATGTTTTTCCGGAGGGACAAACAAATAAAGGACAGTTTGTGATCATTCCTCTGCCTGTCGTGTTGCCAGCACTACAGTATCATCTCACCCTATTTTATTAAACACAGTTCACTGGGATTTGGTAATATTATGCAAGGCAGAGCCAGTCAGTCTGTTTCAGTGTGTTGCATGCATATGTTTGAATGGGTGGTTAACTCCACCTCTGATTTAAACAGGACTGCTCTTGTCAGGCAGGAAACCCTTCCTTCCTCTGCTGTTGCTTTCTTGTCTTGATGGGCATCAGGGCTTCACCCCAATCCTGAGAACAGTGGAGCAGTTTGGAAACACTGACCATCCTGTGTAAACATTCATCATCTGATCAGGCGTGGTGGTCAGAGTTGTCAGATCTAGAGAAAGTGGCTGCTAAGAAGAAAAACAAAACAAAAAGAGATCTGTTCAGTTCTGCCTGTGAAAAGTAAGGGGAAAACATCAAAACAATCTTAAGAACCCAATAACCAGTGTTTCCAAGGAAGGAACTGCTGCAGTGGCTCCTTTTTATGGCAAATGATGCTGTCCCACTCACTGTTGTACAGAATCCCTGGGATGGCTTCAGCACATCAGGATGGCTTCTAGGTCAGGAGACAAAAAAGTTACTAATACTTTGCTAAAGCTTGTTCATGGTCTGTTTTTCTTGAGTCTTTTGAAGGTGAAACTGGAGGAGAAATTTAGGCATGAGAAAATAAGTTATTTCCTTATAAAGGAAGAGAGAAAGTATTTTAGCAAGGTATCTTGTGTTAGAGTATATTTAATATCCAAGTTAGTTATAAAGACTTACTTTATAATTCAATTGGTTGGTACTTGTCTTGTCCTATGAGGCAATGATTCCTTCTTATCTGACAAAGAAGAGATATTTTGTAGATCTTTGGGAACAATGGAATACTTGACAAATTGAATTTATGATTTAATTAAGCTGGGGTGGGGGATGTGCATCATTACTGATACTCTAGTGGTATTAATTTGAGTGTAACTGAATAGAAGAAAGTTCAGGAAGAGTACTTCTAAAACTCTGAAGGAGGAATTGCAATTTTTTTTCAAATATTTCTCTTAATCCTGCAGTTGCTTAAACTGTACCATGAGCAGTATATTTGGAAGGGAGGAGGCAAATTAATTTGATCTTGTTAAATACAACAGTTGGTGTTTTAAAAGGTCATTGTCTACTCCATCAATCCTGCAGCAAAAATCTCTACCAGAGTATCAAAAATGTGCCCTACTTAGTATATATTTTGAAGTCTGGTCAGCTTTCAAACTCTTCATGACAAGAGAGGATGGAAAACATTTTTCAAAGACTTGTTAATATTGTTATGTTAACTATTTATGTGAAAACAAAGAGGTTGAAGATGCAATTCCTGTTTGGAGAGAAGGGAATTGGGAGCAGAAGATTGAGGAGGTTATCCCTGTTTGGGATAAATGCATGTATATGCACATAGACACAGATGCTACTACTAAGGAGAAGTACACTTCAAAATATCTTGGTCCTGTAAACATACGATGGGATACTAAATACAATAAAGAATTGGCATATTAATCAGGCTTTTAGTAAATAAGGTTTTACATGGAAATTCCTTCAGCACATCTGCTTTTATTGCCAGCAGTCCTGAAAAAAAGAAGCATTTTCTTATAGTTGATTAGCAAGCTCACTGTACACTTTCTAGATGACTTGAGTGGATAAACTTTCTCACTTCGAATTTACATGCAGTAAAATACTGTTATCTTTATCATAAAAAATTAGTGCTATTTAAGGGAACTCTACAGTAAATCCAATATTGAACCTTTTGTTTGATTATCCCTTTAAATTGTATTTCATGTCATGCTGTTTAAAGTTACCTTTATGTAGTGTTTGGTTTTTTTCTTTTTTTTTCAGAATATGTCTGTTGTCTTTCAGTTCATGGGCCCATAGTCCAGGCCTGGCCATGAGGGAGGTGGCAGAGGGTGGAAGCAGTTCTAAACCTTCCCACTTTCAGTCCTTACTGTGCTGGGTCCCCAGAGCTGAATGCAGTACTTCAGGTGGGATCTGACAAGAGTGGACTAAAGGGGAAGAGTTCCTGGTACATTTCAAGAGAAGGAAGAAATGAGTGAACCTTTTTTAAAATTTTCAGTCCAGAAGGAAAGGTTTAGGGATTTGCCTTTAATAACGTTTCATTGCACAACATATTTGACCCGACAGTGTCTCTCTAAATTGTAAAAATTCAGGGCAAAATTTTCCCTGGGCCATGCATCTCTCACCTGCTTTAATTCCCAGTGCCACCCTAGGGAAATCAAAGCAGCAGCTGTGCTTTTTCCTGTCTCACGAGGACTTGCAGTGTTATTTCCCTGCTCAGAAATTCAGTAAACACGCTTCTTTTAGATCCCTGGGATTTTCAGAGCTTTCTGATATAAATTTATTTTTAATTAATGAAATGCTTAAGATCAACATGGCTTTGTCTAGCTAAGAGCAGCACCAGTGACTGCTCTCATTGCAATGCATGCAGCAGCATTGCATGTCACTCAACCCCTCTGACACTGTCACTCGTCTCCTCTGAAAGTGTGTTAAGGTATTTTTCATCTCTTCTCACAGTTTATTAAGACACTTCTACATTCATCAGTTTTTATGGAAAGGCACTGTTTCAGCAAATGAATAGAGCTGCCAGTTGGAGCAGGTCCTGACCTCTTGCTAATGCTTTAATAGTATTAGTCACATCAGCAGTAGTGATTTTAATTACCTCTTGTAATGCAGATTTTGGTCTAATTCTGTTTCTATATGTGTTCATACCCACTAGCCAGTTAGTAACAGTACACGGTCATCTGGAATTATTATTTAACTGAGGTGCAAAAAAGAAATTAAAAAAAAATACAGAAAGCCCAGGCACATGTGACTTCAATCAGAGCAAAGCATGTTCCACATTTACACACATAAACAGCTTCATGTGACTGTGTAAAAGCAGTAGGTTTGTATGAAGTGCAAGGAGAGTTAGGAGGGATGCCTAATCTTGGACTCTAGCAGTCTATTTCTTTTTTTCACTTCTTTCCCTTACCAACATTTGATGTCAAACATGATTATGAATGTCGTGCTAGAGTTTAGCCTGATGAAAGAAAGACTAATCCTAATGGCTGGTGAAGTATAGTGATGTAATATTCAAGTAAACATGCATACAGCAGGAGATGCCAATACTGTAATATATGTGCAAAATCAAACCAAGAAAAGGACCCTGATGCCTAGCTGAGAGTAGGGGTAAGAGATAAAGAAAACCTCTGGTATTCTTGTATCTATACAGTTAAAATATGTTTTTTTAAATTATTACAAAACAAGTATTAAAATAATTTTTACAATTAAAAACTGAAGCTATTGTGCTGGTCGGCTATTGCACATTATTGTGTTTATTAATAAGCAGCATTCCTGTAAAAAGGAGAATGTACAAGCTATTTATTGAGAAATAAAATATAATTTTTAACTATGTGTCAAATCCAAAAGGCTACTTTGAAAATATAGTTGTTGTATACAACCTCTAAATTAGAAAAGGTTCAGGATTTACTTAGTGCTCTAAGTACTCCTGTTTTAGTGAGGATGGGTAAAGCTCTTCTGTTTGTGTGCTATAGAAATAACTGAAGTTGTTGATTAGTTCCTTAATAATTCTGCTTCTGGGGCAAACGTGCCCGTTTTGACCCCAGCTTTAAAAAATACAAAAGAAACCCAAACCATCTTATATTTTAGAATTTATTTTCTGACAGCATGTGGAGAGAGAGCAAATGCTCTCCTGTCGTGACAACAAGCCTTTTAGAAAAGGCAGGTCAGTGTTTCTCCCTCTCAACCACTGCGTATGCAGTGTAGTAGCAGCGCTCAACACATGGAAACATCTTACATGGCCCATTATGTGTGTAAGACATCATACCCAATGTAACAGGTATCCAACAGTACCCCAACATCACACGAGGCAACTTACAGTCTTAGATTGGTGTTCTGGGTGTTCTACTAACCAGTGATGGATATCAGTGCTCAAAGAAATTGAGCATTTTGAAATAGCACCATGAAGTCAAGACCCTCCCATGTCAGTTGAATTAAAATGCCTCCCACACTGGATGGAACTGTGCTATTAGGGGTATTTTTTCCAAGACAATTCAGGGTGTAGACGTTTGATGTGACCAGACTCTTTGGTGAAAATTCAGGTGATCTTTGACTCAAGAATGTGTGATTTTTACAACAATTTGTATAAAACGAATTGCCCTGGAAAAAAACACGCTTGCAAGGCAAACTGTTCAGCTGAAGGATTTCATCCTCTAGGAGACAGGTTTTACACCATCAAAACAAACAGGTAACAAATTGCCTAATTCAGAAGTACTTTTGGTTTTGAAATTGTTGTGACAATATGAGCAGCATCATCACTGAATAAAACGCTTTAAAGTCAACTACATTTTCTCAGAAATAAGTGTATGTGGGAAGATTGCAGAAGAGATTCAGCATTCTTCAGGATGAAGATGATGGTGGGTTTTTTCAAAAACGAGGACAGCATTATAAAATTGGAATAGATTCATTTTCATGACCATCTGCAACTTTTCACAGGATAAATAGGCATATGAAAATCTACTTTAAAAAAACCAAACAGATACCCTTAACATTACTCACAACATCCTTAGTCTGAACATCTGGCATGATTGCATGCAGAAAAATTCTGTGTCCTCCATGCTGCATGTGTAGCGTGATCCTAGTCAAGAAAAAACTCATTGCAGTAAGTATACTGATAGTTGGACATCTAAAAACAAAATCTCAGATCTTGACCCCGGGTTTCCCAGGCATGACATACAGTTTTGCTTTGGGCAAGCTGATCTGTGCAAATCCAGGTAGGGCTGGAAAACAGAGCCAGACCATAGTTGCCCAAGGCTGTGGATCTCTACCAGCTGGGTGTAATCTGGTACCAGATTTCCCCCAGTTCCAAAACAAACAGAAGAGAGCAGGAAGGGGAAAGAAGGACAAATTCCTCATTTTCAACCTACTCAGCTTCCTGAACTGGCTTGTTTTGAGAGCCAATGCAGGCATGATCAGGAGAGAGGTGAAAAATGCAGACAAAAGAGACCGGCTGGAAAGATCTACCATGCACTGCCATGGCAATAAAATTTCCCACACTAAACCTCACAATCCAAAGCCAGGAGAGGGTTGTCAGAGGAGGCACACTCAGGTCACAGAGCCTGTGTGAGATGCTGCCATGTCATCGCCAAGACCTGCTGCGAGGACCGTGCAACACAAAGCCATCTTCCCTCAGGTTGGGTAGGTTCAGAGACAGATGTCAGCCTCTACAGGCAGCACCACATCAGAGCCATTAGGGCTGAGCCACTGGCTTCAGCCCTTCAACTCTTGTGCTTAAGGCTCCTCATCAGCAACAGGCATAAAATAAACTTCCCTGCCCCAGGCATGTGCTCAGAATGAATTGAGGCTTGTTAACATCAAACAGTGGCATGAGGACTAGAATAAAACATCTGTGTTCCTTGAATACAAATTTAATGAGCTTTTTTTCTTTTTAAACACATAAAAGTTTCTTCTGACACAAGCCAAAACATAAAAATCCCTGAAAATATATAAAAGCTCTCTTACTGAGGGTAAAAATACTCACCGGACACCTATAAACTAAACACATCTCACAAATATGAAGAAAAAGTTCTTTTTATATCAGGACTTGATACAAAACCCTTTCTTAGCAACAGCCTTTTCAGTTCAAATCATTACATGAATCTTTTATGTGAACTTCTCTGGCCAGGCTCTCAGAGTAAGATGACAATATTACATTCAGACAGTGGCTTGGAGAAAGTCCACAAATAACATTACAATGTTAGGAAAATGTGTTACACTGAAGAGTGATATGAGGAATGGTGTCCCACATATTTTTATTGTCATCATGACTAAGTCATGGTCCATGCCATCTGTACCAAAGTCTGCATTTCAGGTTGGATGGGTTTGACATCTGTAAGGTCACCTACTGTAGTTTCCAAATTGACAATTGTAAATAAGTTTGGGTTTTTGAAAGAAATGAATTTGGCTAGGGACAGGGCTACTTCTCTAGCATGATTTACAGAAGCAGGGAACAAAACTCCCTGTTACAATAGTGCTGCATATGCTGTTCCTGTCCTAAAAATATTTGGTGATAGCAAAGGAGCAACCATAGCATTGCCTTCACCCCTCCTGTTACTTGAGCAGTACAGGGAGAGGTATTGCAGGGATAGATTTTGCAGGGACAAGCACATACAGGTATTGCTGCTGGCCTGTGCAGCACACAGTCCTCCAACCAAGCCAGTGACGCCACTAGCTGCTCTTCCCCTTCCCCACTGCTGGGGTTTGCATCTGTCCAAAACTCTGACAGCCTAATTTGCCACTTCTGGCTCCTGGGAAAGCCCAAAGTTGGTTTTAATGAAAAGCCTGCAAGTGCTGCATTCAGCAGCAGAAAGTGTGGTTGAACGACCATATATTTTTTCCACCAGAATTTTCTGAAGCTGCTCTGCACGTTCCCCCTACTTCCTGCTGTCCCCAACCCTCTTGGTGTTCCTCACCATGTGGAGAGTGAACAGGGAACACTGAAACTCTGTTGTCCTTCCCTGCTGTACTGAGACTGAATACCTCACTGCATCCCTTTAGAAAGAAGTCATACAATGTGCCCAAAATATGCAAAATCAGAATAGAGATATAGCTGCCGTAGACCTTCTCACTCCCTCAATTTTCTGGCATGTTCCACTTTCGATATGGCATGGTTCCCAGAGAGCAAGCCAGATGCAAGAGGAAAAGGGAGACCATACATTCATCAATATATTTGCTATTACGACCTTGGCTTAAGGACCATATGTATGTTTAAGCACAGATTTTATGGTACAAGGGCTGAACATGGAGGCAGCCCCAGACTGGCAAGCACGTCTGCAGTGGGGAGACATGCCAATCTGTAAGCTTGATATCTGAGGGCAGCAGTTGTATTAGGAAGAGCAAAACACTGAAAGAGGTCCCTGCTCACAGTTCATGCTCGCTCAGGGCCGTGATGACCTGGTACATATGGATCTGCCACACTGCAGCTGCTCCCTGTGGCATCACAGACTTCTCTGCTGTTATCTTCTCATTTGAAGAGGACAGAGATTGTTTCCTGCTCCTGCTAATGTAATTTGTGACAGGAAGGAACACCAATTTGCTGTGATTTCACAAAGGTTATAGCTGAGCACTGAACAGGTATGGACTAATAGTGAAATGGGGGCAGTCACTGCAAGTGCCATTGAGAATTTTTTAAGAACTCACCTTATTCTCCCTTATTCTTACATTTTTAAGTCACCCCAATCTGCCATTGCACTCAAAAAGATCTGCAAAACCAGCATTGTTTCGGTTTCCTTCATTGTTACGGTGCATTTCAGAACTCAAAGCTCTCCTTTCCTTTAGTGCCAGCTCAGAAAATAATCTCATCACCCACTCTTAATCACTCATCTCTCTACTGCAAATAGTCCTACCAGATCAAGGAGCCTCTGTAGGATCTGGTCTTTTGCAGGCAGGACAGGTTGGAAGCAGAAGCTCTTAAAATACACAAAATCTGGATTAAAGCAGCACAAACCCCACAGCACAACACTATGGAGCCAAGCCCTGAACAGCAGCATGCACATCCAAACATGGGCCAGTGTTAATGCTGCTTGTGTATTGAATGCAGATAAGTATGAATTCTTTCATTTTTATTAAGGATTTAAGCATGTGGTATTCTAGCTCTAAAGTCATTAATAAGTTTATAATGCAATGAAAACAGAGTGTCCTTTCTCCTCTGCTTTTTAATTCATCAACTGTGAGTTTTTATCCACATGCATATGAGTAGATAAATCATTCAGTTAGAGATCAGCTAGACATTGCCAAAGGCCAAAATATGATTTAAAACTAGTGTCTTACACAGTGTTAATCCAATACTTGCAATCACAAAGTATAAGCAAAACATTTCCATAAATGCATCTCAGTCATTTACAATGCAGTTGAAACATTTTGGTGCTTGGTTGAAAGCAGCTCAAAGCCCATTAGTCTTTTTATTTTAGTCATCCTTTCTCTTTAACGCACCATCTAAGATGGCTCAGGATTGATAGGCAGATGGACAGATACTTAACACAAGTTAAATCTCAGTCACTGGTACGTGCAAGTCCCCTACACGAGACCCTCCATTCCTTTCTCAGTGCCATCCAGATGGTTTGGCTGAAAGATTTTACAGGCAATTTGCTAAACCAAGCCAGTATAATGTACAGTGAGCATCTGCAGAAAGTCTTTAACACCTAAGCATGACCTTGTAATGAACTGTCACATGAGCCTTTTGAGGTGTTATTTGCATCCTCCACACAGCACACCTGTGATAAAATCCGTTACACAAATTGTAGTCAGTGTGTGGTTTTTGAAAGTTTCCTACTTCTCAAGCGCTGGTGTGCACCCTCATTGACGTGCCTCAGTAATGTCATTTGCAGGGTTAAAAAAAAGGAAGCAGCTATGATTCTCTGTAAAAACAAAAAGTGAAAAGATCCTTCCCTTCACCACCACCACCACAAGTGATGAACAGAGAAAGCAGCAGAGAAGTTATTTTTCTAAAACAAATGGGAGCAGAAATAGATGCGAGCGGACTGGCTAGAAAGAGGCAAGAAACAACCCAAAGCAAAATTGAGACAAACAAAAGCAAATGGCCAAGAATAAGTGTGCCCAAGAACAGACTGAGACAGAAGAGACCCTAAAAAGAGCTCTTTTTCTATATCTATTTATTCCTTGTGAGTGCTGTGGAGAGTGGCTCTGAGTAGGTGTCAGACACTAGACTTGGTCTCCTCATCCCACCCAGCAGCTCTTTCCCAGCCGCCCTCACCTTTCCTGACCAGGGCTTTGCAGAGCAGTGTCTCCCTGGGCTTCCGGCTGAAACCTGCTTGGAGTATGCTTCAGAAAACTCAAACATACTTCTTCAGAGGGCTTGAGGTATCCTGTCTGTCAGCTCACAGCCTGCAAAGCCCAGCCTAACTTGAGATAATGGTAGACAGTAAACTAAAAGGGCACTGAACTTTTTTTGTTACCATGAAAGGGTCTGAAAGCAGCATTATTTAACTCAACTGGCTGCTCTTAACAAAAGGCACATTGTTTCACTGGATGACTTCTTCTAGGAAAAGCATGTGTGTGGATGTGGGAAACTCAGACTGGCAAGGCAGGGAAGGTCAAAGTTTAGTGATTTTTCCTCAAAGCAGGAATTCAATACTTCATGGATTTAAAAAAAAACAGCAAACGCATCTCCCTTTGAATTGCTCAAGTTTCACACTGTTCAAAACCAGGTAAGCATTGTTTGCTTAGCCCTTGAATTTTTCTTAACCTCCCAAGTTTCAGATGGATCTGGACCCAAACCATAACAGTCCAGTTTCCAGGCCTGAACCTCTACTTCCCTCCAAACAGCAATACTCATTGCCACTGGCTTTTCACCAAGCTACCATGCTGAATCATGTACCTAACTAGTGATGTAGCCACTAATGTTGTCCTCCACTGCCTTAGGGTAATAGCTCATGGCACAAACAGGGAAGGGTGGGGAAAAATGGAACAAGCAGAGGCTTTCTCAGAGGGCATTAAAGTGTTATGGTACAGGATTACATTAGGTTAAGATAGGAATTAAGATTCTTGGAACAAACCTGTGATTAAGATAGTTTTAATTTAACAAGTGCTAGTGCATACAAATATTTGAGTATTTGAATATCCCCTTCTAACAACTGAAACTCCAAGTATCCATCAGTCATGGAGCCTTGGTTAACACTGAAAGACATGAGATGAAGCAAACTCTTCAGGGAGGCACAGATAGAAAATATATCCATAGGCATAAAATTAACTAGTTCAATTGCACATAATTGTGGTTTGAACATTATTTTTTCAGTTCAGATGCTGTGGTGTTTGTGAAGACACAGCTGGTAGTGTGGTTTAACCTTTTTCTGGAAATCTAATTATTTTATTAATATTTATTTGATCTCTTGGTGATTTAAAGCATGCCAAGAGATTTGCAATGATCATTTGCTTATAGAAATATTTAGAGCAACAAGACATTCTATGATTGCATTGACCCTTGCACAGCCAGATGTGATGCTACCTGCGTGCCAGGTTTGACACAACCTAATTGTAACTTTAGGAAAAGTTCAGCTCCATTTTGCATGCCCATCTGAAGATAATTGTCTTCATTTAAGCTGATAGGCTCTGTTCATTTATGCTATTTGTATCTCATGCGTTAAAAAAAAAAAAAAAAAACAAACCAAGAAGAGGGCAACCAGAGGATTTATAGGGGCTATCTTCCCTCTCCAAACAGGCATGGCAAACATGTTGACTCCCATCAGGGGCCACCATGCTTCAAAAGGCAGCAGGATGGCAGACCTCTGGGTCAGATCTGAGAGGGTCAGCTCCAGCCCCCCCAGAATGAAAATAAGTAGAAGGAACCTAAGGGCACAGACAAATAAGAAGCTCAACAAAATGACTAATCCATCATCATCCAAAGTCCTGCCAGATTCTCAGCAGGGTGCCAGCACTCACTGACTGTTTCTGCTTGGACTTAGACCCCATAGTCAGTGGTCAATTCATTTTTATCCAATCATCCATCTTGTTAGCACAATCCTGTCAGAAAACCCTTAAAATAATAAAAAAAAATCTCTATGACTTCTTCAAATGCAAGAACATAGTTTGGCATTAAACCCCCAGACGTTACAATTTGCAAGGAGACACTTCATTGTGCTCTTGTGGTCACTGGCTGGGTTTTGTAAGTTTTGTCCCTGAAAAGAATAAGCTTCTTCATCCAAATAACTGAAAGAATGGGGAATATAATAAAAACAGCAAAAGACCCCCTGCCTTGGAGGTAACTCCATCATCCTTTGGGTGCAGACCACCAGCCACTGCCCCATGGGTGTCAAGTGGGCAGGTCTGCCAGGCCAAATGGGGGAGCTCACCTTTCCCTTGGCTGTGAGAACACCAACACGATGTGGACCCCCTGCCAGGCACCTCCTTCTGCAGGGCACTGGGCCAGGGTTATGGACACAGAGCAGCTCCTGCACCCACTTCCCCAAAGTGAGCCTTCTGCATCCATGTTTCTAGTATTTCCTAAGCCTTTTGAGTCCAGGAAATCCCAATCACTAACCAATCTCTCATTATCTTAAAACCAAAAATCCCTTTAATAGCTTTACCTCATACTCTGCAGCTCTGGAAACCTGCCCAGCTCCTTCTTGAGTTACTTACTTCAGCTGATGATTTTGGCAGGTTTTTCCCCCAGATCTTGGCTACTGTTCCTTAGAGAAACTGTGCCTAAACCTCTTATTTTGTGGTTGTCTGTCCTCAAGCTCAACTCCACAGTGCATTTATTCCTGCACCCATTCATCGGCTTAAAAAACAGAGCAGGCAATTAATCAGTGCAATGCACAAAGGCTCACAGGCACCTACAATCAATTAATGACTTCACCATGTGTTCATTAGGTAAGAAAATGTTTCCATGCATACCCATGTAATAAAATCACTGACAGAGTTTAAACCTGCTTTCCATAGTTTAATTTAAAACCTAAGCCTTAATGTAGTGGTTCTCACATGACAAGGCTGAAAGATGCAGCCCTCGATTCTGTGACTCCTTTAATAAAGTTTAGTGAAGTTCTCATTTACAAGCATCTCTTGTGCCATTATCTGGCATGAGGTTCATGAGACAAAAGCCTTCAGAGCCAGCACCTTATCCTTGTTAGCTTTCATCTGGGGCTCTTTTTAAGGTCAGCGGGTTTTAATGACCATCCTCGTTTCCAACACAGAAAGCTGAGCAGGGGCTGCACAAAGCTGAGGCACAGCCACAGACAAGTGGTGGAAGAAAGTAGCCCCAAGTTTCAAGTCAAGACATCATCCGTCCAGGAAGCAGACAGGGATGTAGGATGGTTTCTCAGTTCCCCAAAGACATGCATTTGCACCAGATGAAACATAATAGGCTTCTACAATTGTCTCATGTGTTTGGGCTCAGTTCAACCATCTCTTATTAGGTGACACCTTTGGGCAATTGTGTCCAACCAAAGTTCCCCATGATTTTCCTTTGAGGTATATCTGTGGAGAGTTTTCAGCCAGGTTCATGACTAACCCCATCAGCAGCTGTTTCTTCCTCAGCTGCATTTTAAGCCAAACAGGGCACCAAAATACTGTTTTCAGGAGGCATAGACAACCTATAGATGGTTGCTTGCAACAGCTGCCACCATCCCTGATGCAAAACCACCAACAATGGTGACAAGGACATTGGAGACTAAACTGTATCTACTAAGAGAAAGAACTGGGATTTCTTTATCCTTCCTGAGACAAAACAGAAACAATTCTCTCAAATAATTGGAGCAAAATTTACTTGCAGACCTGTTCTTTACCCTACTACTATGTACCCCTAGAAGACCATTGCCACATTGAGTCAGGTGGGTTGAAGGACTTGGAACTCTCTTGGCCACCACTCACAGCAGTCACTGTTCCCTCTTTGTGCTGAGTTAACGGCACAAGCAAATCTGGGAGTCATGTTCAATGTATGCCAGCTGCTGCATAATGACGTACGAACAAAGGAAACCCGTGTTCCCAGGCCTGGCATCTCCCAGCAGAACAGACTTCTCTTTGTGGCTTCAAAGAGCCCAGTGCTATTTATGGCACTCCAGTTTCTGTTCTTCAGAAATTTCATGTTCACTGAAAAACAACTTTCTAATTCTGTAATGCCATACAACAAGCACAGGCGGGATGGATTTTTCAGCTGCTACTGCCTGGAAAAAAGCAGAAAAAAAAAATTATTATACCACCAAGTCTTCCATCAGCAGACTCTTCCCCCCTTCTCCCACCAAAGACCTTTTTCAGCCCCTGCGTTTGCAGGTGGACAAGTACCTCACCTCTGACAAAACACTTCATTAAGGGCAATGGTAACACTGCAAAGGAATGCACAGGGCAAGACTCACAAAAGGTCATTTTACATTTACCAGCTTGGATTAAGCTGTGAAGCCTCATTGACACTAATATATCTGAGGGCTCATGTGAGATGACAGTGCAGCTCCTGACCATCTGGGAACCTTGGAGGGACATTAGTTTCTATTTATGATGAATGCAACAAGGGGCTGCATGTGATTTGAAGCACAGAATCATAGAACACTTTGGGTTGAAAGGGACCTTAAAGATCATCTAGTTCCAACCCCCCTGCCATAGGCAGCAACACTTTACACTTGACCAGGGTGCTCAAAGCCCCATTCAGCTTGGCTTGAACACTTCTGGGAATGAGGAATCCGCAAATTCTCTGGGCAACCTGTTCCAGTGTCTTGCCACCCTCATAGTGAAGAATTTCTTCCTAATATATAATCTGATTCATAGTGCCTCATTCTTGGGGAATATTTCAGGGGAAGATGAGAATTGGTTCATAATGCTGTGAAAGAGCTACAAAAGGGCTACAAAAATAGCTGAAAATATCTGTATGACTGCCATTGCTTACCATGGACCTACATACATCTGCTTGAAAAGCCTAAAGTAAAATTAAAATGCTTATTTGGAGTCCAGAATTACTTACAGCCTAGTTCCTCAAATCTCAGGCTAAATGAGAACAAACTGAGAAGTTTCTACCTAATTTAACAGCATCTCAGAAAGAAACCTGTCTAGATACTGAATGCCAACAAAGACAGAACACAGAACACCTGGCAAAGTCATAGCCACCATGCTTAACTTAGTTATAACTGAAGAAACACTTCTTTTGTTCCACTTCTAAGCTCCGACTTACTGATTTTGGAGCTTCCAAGTTTTATTCAACAGTCTATTTGGAGACCACATTAGGTGAAATTTCCCTCTTCTTTTTAAGTGAACCTTTCTGGGTTTGTGAAAAGTTTTAAAAATATGACAAAAATCAAGCAAAGGATTAAAATGTCATAATAATTTCTGATGTCCATAGATCAGATGTCATCCCTGAAATCAATTTTGAGACAGTATGGAGTCTCATTGATGTACTTTGAATACTTGTCATAGCTTTAACTTCAGCTTGTTAAAATGCTTACATCTAAGTAAGGCAGACAAAAACACAGATGACTGTTTGACCTGAGCAAATCAGATACACTGTCCTGAAAGATAACATGATTTTTGGCTGTGTATGTCCTCAGCAGTTTGCTATTCGACCTTTCTTTCTAAATAGCACTTCAGTGGCAGGATGGGGAGTTATTCCCTGGGCAATTTTTTGAGCCACCTTTTCATTATTAAGTATTTAAATATTCTTTTAAAATTCTCTCCAGGTTTCAAATTATCCACCACAAAGTGTTTGCTCTTTCTTAACTGGGCACCAAGGGGCAAGCCTTGGACCTGCAGTTTCTAAGTCTTCCAAGAGTCTTACTAAACCAGTACAAACTGGTTCTGGCTGGGGCATTTTACAGCTGGGCTTCTGGGAAGGTCTGAAGAGGTTTTTTACCCACTTTGTGATGCCTCAGAGTCTGAAGCAGTTAATGAAGGGGCTTGAGAAGGCACTGGTGCATTTCTGGTGTTCAGGCCACAAATTGGAAGGAGAAGCTTAGGGCCAAATCTGCAGGCAGCCTCATATTTCCAAGTCCAGAAAATCATTTATATTGGACTCAGAGGATGTAAGACAATATCAGCTTTTGCCAAAGGTAATGTGGGATCTTGGAGTAAAAGAACAAGCATCTGGTGTCCAAGGTTAGCGTGTTATTCAGGCAGGAGCAGGGGTCCTTGGACACTGAGTGTCAGAAGATAAAAATGAGGGGGCACAAAAAGCTCAGCAAAGGTGACAAGGTATGCCATAAATTAATTTTCAGATCAGCTATCCAGACGGACACAATTAGATGAGATGTAATTACTTAAAGTCAAACAAGTATGCAGAAACAGGGCTAGTAAAATAAGCTGCTTCTTTAGATCTCCTGTATGCAGTACATTGGAGATGACCAGGTTTTCCATTAGCTGGAGTCTCCTCCATGGATTCTTAGCAATATAATTAATTATATTTTCCTCCTTCTGCAGGATTTTCCATGTTTCCAGAAATCATTCCAGAACAGGTTACATAATTAGTCTTGTCCCACCAGCACTGTCCCATCACACCAACACAGCAGCCACAGGTCCCAGTCCAGGGCTCTCTGCAGCCTGAATCAGATCAGGGGCAGCTCTGGACAAAGGGCTCACTGAAAACAGAGCATAACGAGCCATGTCAATCCTCACCAAGTCCAGACTCCAGGCACTGGTGAGAAGCAGGAAACATGGTACTGCAGCTTGGCCAGTGACCAGGTACTGATAACCACCCTCAACCCAGGGACAAAGACCATTGGGGATCCCTCTTCCCACCACTCCGGGTATTTCCCAATGTCCGTGTCAGAACACATTTTGTTTTAAGCATTAGCTAAGTACAAGAATTCAAATAGCTGCAGGAAATGTATCATAGATTTATATTTTTTTCTGCCTGCAGGTATCAAACTTGTGTATTCAAGTTAAACCAAACTAATGCAATTGTTGGAGCAATGAGCTGAACTGATCACTTGCCACTTGCTTAGCAATCAGTGCTTTAGCAACAACAAAGCTCAGCCACACCTGCCCTCCTCTCCTTCCACAGAAAGAGAGAAGAAATTTAGCTTTTCATTTTCTCTCATGCCTCAATTAGCTTCCCAGCTGTGGATGAATCTTCACATAAAGTCGCAGCACTGCCTGAATAGAAGGGGACATTTCTCTTCTGCTGTGCCCAAGCTCACTAAGGTTTTGGACTATAAAGCCACAGCCACTGCTGCTTTTCCTTTTGTTTTGCTTCATTTCAAAACAGTTTCAGATGTTTAAATATTTCTCATTCAAATGGTTTGCAGAGGATTAACTTTTACCTCACTCCATGGGCACCATTAATTTTGGTAAAAGTGGACTGAGAAGATGCCCAGCCAAGCCATTCTGCATGTGTCCAGAGTGAGAAGATACCAGTCCCTTTGCTGCAATTTACTGCTAAGTCTCCACTCTACTGCAAGGAGAAGAAATGATTGTGAGTACTGACTCTTCTGTCACCATTAGTGATGTTTTACAGGAGTGAAACAGGATCTTTTAAGCACTGGTTTCCTTTTTTATTTTCCCTCATAAATATTTCTGCATTACAATTCTTAACTTTTAAAAGTCCAGTGATCATGGGGCATGTTTGAATCCCAAGGAGACCTTTGTCTTTAAAGAACAGTGGACATCTTCAAAGGGGTCCTTGGAGGGCAGCTGTAAGAAAGGTGCCTTACTAGGGAGCAGAGGGGTATTAATGAATAGGGTTGGGTTTAGGTGCTGATCCTGAATAGCATTTCCCTCCACCAAGGTCCTGGGTCTCAGAGCCTAAAACCAACTCATTCTTCTGCTTGTAGGCAGCTGTGGCCCCCTGTGTCAAGCATCTTCTCCCCCTCCCCAGTTTTGGCATCCCCATCTTACAGAAACAGAAGCCTTTGTCAGTGAGAGCAGCAAGGCAGTCAGTAATTTAAAAGCTTTGGGAGCCTTTCCACATACTGAAAAGCTTTTATGATCAGTTGCTGCCAATATTTGATCACAGAGACATGTCTCCACCTCAGATCTTGGAAACAGACGTGTGTCCTTGACCAGCCACAGACTGGCTTGGAACAGAAATACAGGAAGAAACACTAGGGTGTATGTTAAGGACAGAAAATCAGAGTAAATACTCATGGCAGTACTTTTTAACCCCTGTCTGACCTGTGAACACAATATAAAATGTGGAAATTGGCTGTGGCGTGCAGGGAATCGAGTAACTTGGCCCACACGCACTTACAAGGGAGCAGAATTTGGCCCATGATACAGAAATCTGCTTCTCAAAGTCAACATTTGTTTTGGGGTGAAAGAAACCCAAAAAATGCTCCAAAGGAATCACAGCTGGGGACTGCACCCAAAAATGGAGGAAGCACATCTCCAGTGAGTCATCTTCTTCTGGACAAGGGATGCCTTCTTGCAAGGCATCTTTATTTCAGGCAAAGTCAGACACTCCTGAGTCGTGCCAAAGCAAACCACTCAGATGGCCAGGCAGAGAAAAATACCCACACTGCCTTTCCCAAGCAGAGCAGGTGGCAAGTGCCGTGTTGGGGCCTAACAGCATCCATCTGCAGCCCTGATCCCTTTTGCAGAGCCTTTCTTCCTTTCTGAGTCCTAAAACTCAAAAGAGAATGGGAAAGAGGTGGAAAGAGGCCTAGAGTTCAAACTGGAGCAGTTTGGCTTCCCAGAGGGATGTGGTTGTCCCCCATGCCCCTCTGCAGCAAGTCAGGGGCCTGGAAGACACCCAAATTGCACCACCTCAGCTCTTGCACAGACCAATCTCTCCAGCCACAGAGGAACCTGCCAGCCCCATTCCTGTGAGCCGGAGTAATTCGTCAGGGGCAGAGGCAAGACTGAGGAGGACAAGTGGGGTGCATAGGAGGCAGGAGAGGAGAAAATGGATCAGGGGAGAGTGGAAAGAGGATGTTTCCCAAGAAAGCCAGAAAGCACCTACACATATTATGTTAATAAATACTGTTTTCCTGTCCCTAATTTTGACACATGTGAAAATAGACTCTTTTTCTATGCCTGCTGATGGATCTGGGGTTGGATCACAGCACCTGCAAGAGGTGTCCCCATGGGGAGTACACACTTCTCAGCAACTCTTCACATCAGGATGGAGGCAAGGAGAGACCTGCAGATCGTGCAGATCCAGCATCCCCAAGGAAAAGGCAGGATTTCTCCCCACAAACACCTCAAAACTCTCTATTTCCTTTCACTGAAACAACCAATACCCCTCAAGGTTGCAAGCTTACCAGAAAGATTTAAATGGAATCTACTGTTTCTCATGGTTTATGAAGAGAACACCTTTGTGCATGTGGAAGGAAAAACCATCCACTCAAGCCTATATACCCAGGAAAAGGACCCATGTCAAGCCCATTATTTCAAAACATCATCATTTTCCTAGAACGCATAGGGACTTGAATTAACTTGGTTTGCAGATGGGGTAAGACTCTCACATGAGGTCAGGAACAGGAGCTCAGTGTCTGCTGAACATGACTTCACAATGGCCAGTGACTTTGAGCATGACACTGGCAGTAGGTCACATCAACTTCTTGTCCCAGTGGCTGAGGTTTCACAGCACAGAGTCAGCCCCTTTCTCAGTTCTGGCTAAAGCACGTGGAGAGCTACATACAAAAAAATCGTCTGAAGCCAAGCCTTTGTAAGCTGAAAATACATAATCTGCTGCTAAAGTAGGTCTTGATTTTTATTGAGCTGGCTCTCTGGTGCACATTCCTGCATCAGCTGCTTCAAGTTGCATCAGGTGGAAGCATCACACTGTAGCTTGTTCACAGCTCTGACTGTGGCTTGGTTTCTGAAGGAGTGAGCCAATATGCCAGGTATATTCAATCTTGCCATGCAGTAACAGACTTGTGTCTGTATTTGGATGTTGCTTGGGAAAGCTTCCAGTAAAGGCAGTTAATTTTCTGCAGAGCTTTGGCAAGGAAGTAAATATGCTAGAAGGGGCAAGACACACATGGCCTATCCATCAGCTTCTTTCCTTTGGATGAGTGACATTATTAACACTATAGACCATCTATCCAGCATATCAGCAAGTGAATCAGGACCCATTTCTGTCAGCCCTCCTTTGATGGTTCCAAAAGAGGGTACAGAACCCAGAGAGCATGAGGCTTTTAGTGGGCTTTCATTCTACCAGTCCTACCACTTCCTGAACCTTCCTTCACCTATTGCTAGATGGAGGAGGAATGGTTCCCTTCAAATGGTAGAATTTGGGGTCAACCTTCTTTAAAACAATTTAACCCCCAAAAGGACTGGACACTGTACCAAACAACTTCAGCAAAACTCAGAAAGGATTAGTGATACTTGCTTTTATCTGCAGGGAGCTTGACACAGCAGAAGGTAGCTGCAGGGCCCCAAAATAACAGTGGTTTTGCTTCCTTTGGGGAAAACCCAGAATCCTGGGGTCTTTTATTCACACAGCCCAGGTGACAGAGGCAAAGTCCTGTGGGGATTGCAAACCGAAGCAGCAGAGAAACATGGATCTGATGAACATGTATACATGAACACACCACATAAATATATACTTTTTTTCTGATTCTCTGAATTTACGAAATTAGATGAAGGCATCACACTAGCATCTGCATATAGGTTAGCAAACTCCTCAGCACATGAACTGGGGCTGTCTGGAGATTTTACATCTTTTTTTCCATTAGGAACAAGAGACTGTTGTAATTCTGGCACTGAGATGAGCTGAAGGCATTGGTTTCCATGAAAATCCCTATGATATCAGCCTGATTATGGGGAAAAATAAAAGTTCAACAACACAGGAGTTGGAGAAAAGCCAAAGAATAGGCAAAATGAGAGGCTGAGCCCTTCTCTGAGCAAAGCTGAGAGGGGTAGGTTTTGCTGCCTTCTCCCTTTAGCATGGTCAGTTTGCAACCACACGTTGCTACCGTATAGTAGTGTTCCTTCTTGATAAAAGATCTACATTTGCAAGGCTGGCAGGTCTGTCATCTTGCCATTTGGTTCTCACAAAAGCCGTGAAAAATTACTTATCTTGAAGGTATTACTTGAAACATACAACAGAACTGGGTTGGCTTTAAGAAGTGGTCTGTAAACTGTAGAGGACACATGTGAAATTATCTCAGTGATTTAATGGACACATATTGCAAATGCATTTTCACATACAGATAAAAACCAGGGATTACACTTTTGAGATCCCAGTTTCCAGCCTGTTAGCACGGAGCTGCATGCAGACACACCAGCTCGTGTAACTCTGCATCTGAAAGCTCTTCAGAGAACTCTGTTTTATGGCAGAAGCTGAGAAAGCAAACCATCATAGCCTGGCACCCTCAAAATCCTACCTGGCCCTTTCCCTGCTTCTGCAGCCTCACCTCTGCTACTGAGTTCTCCTTTTTTCAAGTTAAAGTTTTATATATATGCATATCTATGCATGCCAAACCCCAAAACGAGGGAGGAACTGGCTCAGTTCAGAGTCTGTTTCCCATTTTGGATATTGTCATCACCACAACAAATGCTCATCCCTGTGTGAAAATAGAGAAGAAGCCTGAGAAATAAGGGATGCCTGAAAATTTTTCCAGCAAAAGTCTAGATGTGTCATTACAGGGAAATAGTCTGAAATAGAGGCACTCTGAAAGCGAAAATTCCTGCATAAAAAATTTAGCTCAAGAAAGGTTTCCAGAAATATTTGAGTGTTTTTATTCTCCCTTCTCTTCATTTCATGAGGTGCTAACGATAGCATGTCACAAGATAGCACAGACACTCAGCTGTCCTATTGTATCTTAAGCATCAGCCAATACTCAGAAAAAATTTAAAACACCTTTTTTTTTTTTAATATCAGACATTTGTTACATGAGATCCAAGAGACATTTCAAAACAAAGATGTTATTCAAAATGCATAGGAAAGTCTGTATCTTTGGTTTGCTAATGTCAAATATATTTTTAGTAAAAAAGAAGTCAGTTTTTTGAAAGGTCACTGGGAAAGCAGCTTGGCAGATTCTGAGGTTAGCTGAATGGCTCCTTCTTATTCAACCACTCAGTCATGAGTACTAGGGAAGAGCAGCAGATGGTCCAGCCATCACTGTGAGAAAAGTTTGTTTTAGTCTTAAACAGGGGTCCATAGAATTTGAAAATTAGTGTAACTAGTTTAAAATTAATGTAAATATTGTGAACGTGTCATAGTAAAAAAAACATTAAAACCAATCTGACATATTAAACATTTAAATACTTTCCAGTCAAGATTGCCTACTGTTTGGGAGCTTGTTCCCTTCCCTTTCATCCCCATTCCTAGTAGGGATAAAAAAAGTAGCACATACACCCAGGGCCCATCCTCTAAAGTTGAATTTAATCACAAATTAAAGAAAAAACTCAACAACAGATATCAAATTCCAATAACTTTGTGTCAGTGCTCTGAATTGTAGAAATCTGTGTGGGAGAAAATCCTCCCAAAGATGAAGACTGAGCTGTTGATACTGTTGGATATTTTTTTCCTATGGATTAATGCAAGCAAAGAGCCCAATAAGGGTAAAATCTGTCTGTCTTTAAGTGAGTGTTTAAGGTGGCTGTGTCTCACAATAAGAGAACTTAATGCTCTGGAGAGAAAAGTAGGGATTTTCCCTGCCACACAGTTCTTACTGAGATTTTTGGGTGTTTTTTGTGGCTGTCTTTTTGTAGAATGTTTATAAAATATGTTCCTACACCCCCACATGCTCACACTCTGCTCAGAACCATCACACTCCTGAAATGTGCTGCTAAATGCAGATGTTACAGGTCAGCTTTGGGACACAACTGAGAAAGACTCTCAAAGACTAACAGCATTTATCAAGAGCTGGAAAGACCCTCAAGTCAATGAAGCCACCCAGGCATCTGTCTGTATGGGGCTGGAGGGTCTCATGGACACAGCAGTGGTGAAAAACTTCCATGGCAGAAAGGCTCAAAGACCTCAGAGCTCCCAAGGAAGCACAGCTACCCACCTCGAGCATTGCACAGCAAAGAAGGATGCAAGAGCATCCTTGGGAGAGTGTGCCAGCACCAGCAGAGCCCTCAGACTGCAGTGACTGGGAGATACAGAAAAGCTATAGCAAGAGGTGAGTTTGATGTTTAAACTGACATGTGACAGGCCAAAATGGTACCCAAAACTCTATCAGTGCTGAGAGCAATAAAATGTAAATGGATAGAATTCAAGATATGTGTGGATCAGCTTATACTTGTCAGTGTGCATGCAAAATAAACATTTGGGAGGATATTCAGCCAGCATGTGAGAGGATTTGCTGAGTATTAAACAAAATGGAAATGGTACTTTGACCTCTGCAAACCAACAGAAGTGTGACCAGTAGCTCCAAACAGCTCTATGAAAGTCCAGACAGACATGAGGCAAAAATGCTACTTCTCTGAGTGCAACAAACACATTTTACATTGTGAGGTTAAACTCAATGGGCACTGCAAGAAGGTGACTGAGAGGATGGTACAGTGCCACCACACTCCTCACTGAAGGGGTACTTTTTGCAATGAGTTTTGCTCTCATTAATTCTGACACAGGTGATTGGGAAATCGGGAAAGCTGTCAAGAAGCTGTGCATGCTTCCTATGTGGATGTGCTGCTTTAGAAAGCAGGTGAAATTCCAGGAGAAACAGTGAAAAATGAAGAAGTGAAGAATGTCAGTTCAGCTGTTTGCCAATTCCGGACAACAATGCCATGAACCAATCTTTGGATGAAGTGACTGTGGTCACTTCATAGAGGAGTCATAGAAGAGCCAGGGAGGGAAAGAATCATAAAGGAGTCATAGGGCCATGGAAATAATCATATAGAGGTTTGGGTTGGAAGGGACTTTTGATGAGCCTCTAGACCAACCTCTCTGCCATAGGCCCAGACATCTTTCACTCACTCCTGTTGCTCAAAGCCCCATGCAACCTGGCCTTGAACGCTTCCAGAGATGGGGCATTCACAGCTTCTCTGGGCAACTTCTGTCAGTGTCTCACCATAAAAAACAAAAACCAAACCAAACCAAACAAACAAAAAAACCAACAAAAAACAAACAAACAAACAAAACACCAAAGCAAAAACTGCAGAGCAGCCGAGCAAAAATTGACCTTGAAACAGTAGAATTGTTTTGAAAAGATTTCTCTAGCTAGTTTGTTTTTGGTTTTGGTTTTNAGCCAGGGAGGGAAAGAATCATAAAGGAGTCATAGGGCTATGGAAATAAAGAATCATATAATGGTTTGGGTTGGAAGGGACTTTTGATGAGCCTCTAGACCAACCTCTCTGCCATAGGCCCAGACATCTTTCACTCACTCCTGTTGCTCAAAGCCCCATGCAACCTGGCCTTGAACGCTTCCAGAGATGGGGCATTCACAGCTTCTCTGGGCAACTTCTGTCAGTGTCTCACCATAAAAAACAAAATTCAAACCAAACCAAACAAACAAAAAAACCAACAAAAAACAAACAAACAAACAAAACACCAAAGCAAAAACTGCAGAGCAGCCGAGCAAAAATTGACCTTGAAACAGTAGAATTGTTTTGAAAAGATTTCTCTAGCTGGTTTGTTTTTGGGGGTTTTTTTTCTCTCCACTCTTGGGGCTCAGTTTTAAAAGCACAAGATTCATTTTTTTTTTCTGGCAGAGGGAAGACAAATATAGGATATAAAGTCACCCCAAGACAAGGAGGAAAAGGAATCTGCAATCTTTGGCTGTGTCTCTCTCCTTTAATCTTGCCTTTTTGAGAATGGACCAGCAGTCAGGTTGTAATGCTCCAGTTTGAGAAGGGGGCACTGTAACGAGGATTTTTGCTAAATACAAACGAAAGTAGAGGGACGAGAATAGTTAAAGGGAAGGCATTTTGTGTTAAGAGGTACCTTCCTGGTTGGCGAAGATGCATTTCAGTAATACATTTCATTGGGAACCATGTGTTTCTTTATACCTTCATGTTTGGTGCAGGTGTAAAGAAACACACGGTCCCTGATGAAATGCATTACTAAAAACACAAAATAAGGATACTAATGGGTTTTGGACAAATTTCTAGAAACTCTGTAACTTTCTTATGCAATCAACAGGGAAGGAGTTACTCAGTAACCAGTTCAGAAAATAACCCACCAAGCTGATTCTCTTAATTTTGTTCAACAAGGCCTCAGGAATGTCAGACACTTTCTATGGCAAAACATTTACTACGAGATTATTTAAAGACAAAGTGCTGTGAGCAAGAGGGCCTAATCCTAAATTCAGCATTAATGAAGCCTTTGGACCACTGGTGGACATGACCGGCTTCCTCTGGCCAAGCACCAAACTTTCACCTCTCCCTCTAAGTTAGGACTGCTGTATGCTGGAGAGATCTCCCCTGGACTTTAAAGTGGTATTTATTAGAGCATGCCAAAGTGCTTTTAGACAGCCAATGTATAGCTGCTAATGTGTAGTAACTACTGTTGTATTAGCAGCACATTGTACCAGCTGTCAACAAAATAAATTATCTGGGATGCTATTTGGAGACTGAGAGCTGAGCTGTTCTGTTTGGCCTCTAAAAAAACCATGTATTTTGTTTCATGTCATAAACTCTACACATGAACAAACATAAAGATTTGCTCAGTTTTCCAAGAGCAAAAAATGACTAAACTGTACACAGCCTTGAGAACCAGTCTATGGAGACAGATTGCCGAGATCAGAGCTGACTGCTGCATGAAATCCACTGAAGTCACAGCTTGAAAGTGCAAAATTTTTGTGGGTATAAACTCTTAGCTCAACCCTACTGCCAAGTCCCACAGGGGGAATAGCAACAAGTCGCATCCACCCTCAAGGATCACTCTGCTTCTCAGAGAGATGGAGAAAAAGCAGGGGACAGTACAAGCATTCACTCAATTCTCACCTAGATATTGAGCTAAAAGTCTCCTGAGATGTTTTAAACAGTGTTCAGAAAGTCCTATTGGTGTTCCACAAGAAAGCTGACACACTCTAAATTTGAAGACTTTTTGGTGCACTGATAGAGCCATTAGTCCAGACACCTATTGACAGAGAGTTAAATCCCAGCCCACCTGCAAATTTGCCATGGACACCAGTGGCACTCATGATGGCCACACATTATGGATAATTTGCACAGAATTTGTCTGCAGCTGAGATGGCCACTGGCATCACCCTAGAATACTTAAAAAAACAAACAAACAAACCAAACAAACAAACAAAAAAAACCAACAAAAAAACCCCCCAAAAACCCCAAAACCCAAACAACAAAATGGTTTTGGAAGGCCCCAAACATCCTGCTACACAAGCACAGCTGACCTGACTTTGAGCATGGGGTGAGGAGGTGAGGCTCTTTAGCTGGGCTGCAGATGCAGAGGACTGGTGGAGGGCAGCACAAGATGAGAGAGAGTGTGCTTTGAGGATCCATAAAGGGCAAATGTCTGGAGGCCAGCACTGTGAGGCCCAAGCACCAACAGGAGACTCCTCATTATTTCCTTGGTCCTGCCCAGTGAGATGACTGGATCTTTCCACCCTGACTGACACAGTGGGAATCAGCAGGCAGTGCAATGGCAGAGGTGAGGATGAGGAGTGCATTTCTCCTCCAGCTTGATCTGGCAACTCTGCATCATTCCACATAGTTCCTGTGGATTTAGCACGTGGCATCTCATGTGGGCTTAGTGCCCAGGTTGCAGTCCCAGCACCCACCCACATGGCCCAGAGATGCCAGGCCCCAAATCCCAGGGTGGCAGCAATTTCTTGTGCTTGCACAATGTGATGCAAAGCCACAAACACAGGTAACCCTGGCCAACTGGGTAGTTTTGCCTCTGCTCTTTCAGCCTCACAAGCTGTGACACTCAAAGGCCAGTTGTAGGCACGTTTATTTTGACACATCTATTTTTCTTTGGCCAGTGGATTATGAATCCCAAGTGGAAAATCTGCTTAACCGTAGTCTTTTACAACATTCACTGTAGTGAAGGACCATCATTAGGGGATAATTCAGCCTCCCTCTCCTTGTAATGGCTATTGAAGGAGCCAAGGCAAACATCCTAACTCCAGTGTTTTAGGCAAGTGCTTAAGTCAGGTGAAATTGATCCTGGACTGATTTGATACATTAGCAGGTTTTTATTTGTTGGTTTTGGGGGTTGGTTGGTTGGTTTGTGGGGGTTTGTTTGTTTGTTTTTAGTTGAGAATGTGAAGACTGAATTTGTATAAAAATAGTGCAATTGGTTATTTTGAGACAAGGGCAACTTTTTTAATTAAATGTATTGATCTGCTATACATTGTAACAACAGAACTGAAGGATGTCAAACAGTGTTACAGCCATGCTCTATGAAGAAGGCAACACTCCCAGTTTGATGCCCTTTTAAGCATCCTCAGCCTCCCAGAGAAGCCGGTGAGCTCTGATGACTTGGGAGAATGAAGGCACAGACCTCCACTCTGTAGTTTTTAAAAGTGGAACTGATAAACATTTTACCTTTCAAAACACAGGCGTGAAAGAGCAACAACAACCAAAGCACTTGGGTCCCTTTGTATTAACTGGCCTGTTTTAATCCCACAGTCATTCTACAGCATTTAACTGATAGCTTTGCATCTGTAAGAAAGAAAAGGACCTTGAAAATATCTGGTTTACAACTCTAAGATGATGAGATATAGCAGGCAGGGTCATCTTACATTTTTGTGAAGTTATTTAGGCAGCTAGAGCTGTTAGCCAGGTTACAATGATGTCAGTAATGTAGAAAGTAACACAAAAACCAGGATTTATCCCCACTGAGAATATGGAGTGCTGTTAGTATGCAGAGCTGGATTAAGTTCAAGAGCTGCTGCAGTCATATTGGCTTTGCTTCCAAACATCACAACATTAGAAGTTTCTCCCCAACAGTCTAGCAGATGTCATGTCTAGCACATTTAGGCACCTCCACATAAATTAAATCTCACATAAGATGAGTTTCAGTGTGGTGCAAATACCACTTGAATGGTCAGCTGGGTCCACATGAACCATCTGAGGGGAGCTCCAGAGTTCCTCTATAGAGAGCTGTGCTGGGTGTACTGAAAAGCACATAACCATAACTAAGAATGGGAGCAGGCACCAGGACAACAGGCTGTGGGAGCCAGTAGGGATTGAGCCCCGATGACCAAGTTCTGCCACTACCAAAGCAACTGTTTTCCTCCCTCTCAAAATCTCACCCGGCTGTCAGTGTACCAATAGTGGCTATAGGCATACTTGCAGCCAGGGAAAAATATAAATGACTCCTTTGTCTCATCTCTCTCTCCCTTATTAAGGTTACCAAGCACAATGTCTTGCCACATATCAGCTGAGCCTGGGTGATGGCTCACCAAGGACACACACAGTCAATAGCAAACCCAGGGTAAGATACATTAACTCAAGCCTCAGTGATGGAGGTTTAAACTAATCCATTTAACCTTGAATTTGCAGTAGGTAAGGAGCATACATGCAAATAATTGTTGCACCTCACATCACACACGTTAAGCTGTGGCAATACATCTGCTTAGTCTAAGCTCCTTGTTTCCATTTCTGGACATGTGGTGTTGGCACTACAGTGCTGAGACTCTCCTCTGAATTCAATTTCAGCATCACAGAATGAGATGGAGGTCAAAACAAGGATTAAAAAGTCAGCCAGGCCCACTGGGACAACACAGTCTCCAGGAATGTTCATTAGGGATAGAGCATCTCAGGAACTTTTTCCAGCAATGCATTTTTCAGTGCCCTATGTAATCAGATGATGAACTTCAGTCATAAGCATACTCCAGTGAAATGACATCTACATTAGTGTGTTTTTTTCTGACATAGCAAGAGGTTCAAAATTGAAGATAACAAACTGGAGGGAATTCAGATAAATAGCTCCACAAAAGACACTCACAGATTTTGCAGCCAATGAACTCCAGACTTGCTGTATAAGCAAGAAGTCTCCACCTGTTCATGCATAAATAAGATTAAAAAACACAAGCAGATGGTGACTTAATCCTCAACTCCATCACCAACCGACGTTAGACAAAATGAGGAACACGCCTCGCTTTAAACCTTTGCTTATACTGGAAAAATCTTCAAAACTGAATGTCTGTAAGGACAAAGTACTGCCATTCCAAAGTACTGTACTAATTTGATGATTTCACTCCATAAAGGGAGACATCCAACTTTAAATACTGATTGCAGGCACAGAGTATTCAACAGAATCAAGCAACAACTGAACACGCAGTGGAAATTTCATGCCCAGTGCCTCAAACAGTGTGACCTGAGGAACAGAGGTGCAACCAGCTGTCCATCTGCCCCCACCTCATGACCACTTGAAGTGGCCTCCTCTGAAACTCATGGCTTATTTAACACACACAAGGCAGGGTATTCTTCCTTCAGGATGATATCATCCACCACTCTTCATCACTTCATTGTTCACACTATCAACAAGTATTAAAATGTAGAAGAACAGTCAAAACTGCTGCTGCTATTCAAGCAGCTTTAAAAACATGCCTTTTGAAAATGATGATTTTTAAAAGAAAAGCACAAGCTTGTCTCTGCTGTCCTCATTCCCTTCTCTCAGCTCCTGCTAAAGGGCACAGCATCTCTATATTTAACAGCGCATCCTATGCTGGTCAGAGAAGTACTCTGTGCAAAGTTGGGACAGCAACACATCCCTTCACATCTGGAATGGGGGAGGAGTGCCATGCTTGCCTCTCAGTTCCACAGAGAGCAAAAAGGAATATTTGCTCCTGTGTGTTTACAGTGTAATAGCAGTGAATTTCCACTGCTAGTGATGAATTTCCTGTAGTGCAGGAGCCTGTGAAAAGGTTCTAGAGCAAGCAGAAGCACATCATTGTCTCAAATGTGAATCATCATCTCACCTTCCTTCACAAACCTGATAGTTAACCTAGAGAAAACATGAAATTTTACCCTTCTACATCAGTTTATTCCACTTAGCTATTCTAAGGGACATTTACCAGTAGACTCTGCAGCACAAAATGCTGAGAGGATTTCTTCAGAAACACACTCCACCATACACCCCTCCACTTTACATTGCCCTCCTACCTGAAAGAAGGAAAAAATTCACACAACCAGCTCAAGCATATTTTTGACTGATTAAAATGTACCCAGTTCAGGATTATTTTTTTTTTACTACTGAATAAAAACTGGAAAAACCCCATATGGTGTTTAATACAACCTAAATGTTTTGGTCTACTTTTAGGAAATCTAAAAAACCGAGGAGATGGCTCTGCACCATTCTTACAGTGTTCCCTTTGGGAAATACACAGTAGGTTTTCCCCAACTTGCAGAAGGCAGGTCCAAATCCATTCTTTAAGGTTCCCCAGGCAGCTGGCTAACACCTGTGCCACAGGTACATACACACTCCAGACACAAGCAGAGATAACAGACCAAGGGAGCACCATCACTGAAGCACTCTTGCAACTGCCCACAAGACTACTTTGGTCAAAATAAAAGCTGAAGTTCAAACATGCCCAGCTCACTTGGTCTGAACAGACTGGAGAGCAATCATATCCATGGCTCAGACAGCAGCCAGGTGTAATGCCTGCAGCAGCTGGAGGAGAGCTCAAATAATGACATCTCCAGTGCTTAATGCATATGGAAAGAATCAGGTTTCTTGTGAAAACGCAGGTTAACCATCCCTCTTCCACCATAACACTGATTGCCAGGAAGTCTTTTTAGAGTGGTTGATTTTCTGGACCCAAGAGTCTGGTATCAAACATCCAGACACTTCAGCATTTTCTTGGTGCTACAGGGCTGCCATGCCTTTAAACTGATGGGATTAAATGTCTGGCCTTCTAACTAGTTCATGTCAAATGGTCTGTGATTTTAAAGCTAGCTTTTACACAAGGTTTAAAATAGCTGTTATTGTCCAAGTCACTCATAACTCATTTTTATTCATTTGTATTAAAGCAAATCTGAAGTAACAATTTGACCAATTTTATAAAATTCATACAATCAGAAAAATAGAGTACAAATTTTCTTATTTAAGCAATCACATAAAACCAGCATAACAAATTTTGCCTAGCAGAAAAGACACCTTTATCGATATATTTTAAAGCATGTTGTTTTCAGTAACAGTTTAATTGGTACTTATGTTTCAGAGTTCTTGTGTACATAGGAAGCTTCCAGACATCTGGATTCCAGTTCAGAATTTATTTGCATAAAAAAATATATTATAATGGAAAAAAGCATTTAAGTTCTCAACTATATAAAATTACAAATATATTTGCATAAAAGCAACTTTAAATTACAATTTTAACTATACTTTAAAGCAAAATACAGCTGTAACATTTAAGTTATCTTATTCCACCTGCTTCAATATAAAAAACTGATATTGCCACAGTTAAATACTTGTAAGGGTTTACAAAGGTTAATCACAAGGTGAGTATCTTGAGGAGCAAAGTTATCAGAAAAGGACAGCAGTTCTCAGTGATCATTGTCACTTATTCTTCAGAGGACATTTCCAGGTAAGCACAATGCCAAAGATTGACTTCACATACCTGAAAATAAAAAAGAAAGATCATTGTGTTCTATATTAAATAAGACTGCAAGTTGTTGAAGTACCAGACACCCATCTTAACCCAGGTTGCTAGACTGCTTGACAGGCCAAATGATGCCTTTTTTAAATTAACATGAAAGCTGAAACACTTATTGCAAAAATATAAGGCAAATACTGTTCCAACAAGTGTCTTAGGCTTGAAAAAGTATCTGTACAAAGTTCTGTGTAACCTCAAGCATATAAACACAACTTCTCAAAAATGTGGTGATAAAATATCAGATGGATGACACCATACAAATGAAAATGCTGAGATCACTAGAGATTTGCTTAGCTGGGATAAAAAACCCCACAAAAATCTAAAACCCAAAAAAACCCCAACCAAAACCACTAGAGCAGGTGGTAGTTCCTGCCCTCATTTTTTATGTACCTTGCAAGGGAAAAATGAAACCCCTATACTATAGGCAGCCCCTTAAGAGTTCACTGCAGCATGACTGTGCAAGATACAGCAATATATTTACTTGTTTGGGCTTTCATTGTCCTACACAAACATTCAAAAACTCAGATTTTTTTTCAAAAGAGTGGTCAATTAAGTAGCAGTGGTAAAGATGGAGTTAGCTCAAGCATACATCCATGACAGAAGGCAGGAAACTAGAAATATATTTCAAGTAAGAGAAGTGAAACCAGGATAAAGATATAAGTAAGACAGCAGGGAAGTAGGACACTCATAAGGGCAGGTGTCTTGAGTAAAGTCCAGGTCTTCAAGAAATATAGGGAAGGGAAAATACCTAATGAATACATCAAACTCTCAGTTCACAGTTTGAGAGTTTTGTTTATGCTGCTATTTAGGTCTAGTCCTACAATTTGTTGGTTTGGGCTCTATAGCCTTGTTCCACACAAAACAAACAAACAAAACTCTAAAACACAAAAAGAAACAGTATTACATCCATGGCAGAGAAAGAAGCAAAAAGAATAGGTAGAGTACACAGTTGTCAGTAGGTGTCCAGTTTTTTGGTTTTATTTTTTTTTCTTTAAAAATTGTAATGAAGAATCCATTACTGTAGCAGGAAAATACAATTTCTATATAGTGAGAGAAAAAGTGATCTAAATTCCATTCCTGGTAAAGACAAGCACAAAGAGGATTTTGACATTTAGCTCAAGTCAATAGATACAGATATCTGCTCCTTAATTCTTTCATGAAGCAAAGTCTAGTATAAAAATGTTTTCCTCATCTACGGTTACTCCTCCTGTTACATAGCTTTATCATGAAGAAACAAATCCACACTTTTTAGCTGAGTTTTGAGTATTTAGGAAAGTGATGTTTACTTGATCTAAATCCTGTCAAGGACCTGCCTCAGAAGTAGGGACAGGGGTTCATTGAGTTCAGCCTTCATCACACAAGCTAAACTGCACACCTTGAACATTCAGGCAAAGATCAGAATTTAGCCTATTTTACCTTCTTATCCACATAATGACCCATAGGATGAGCAAACTAAAATGAAATTATATAAACCATTTCTATTTTTCCCTTCCCTCTCCCCCATACATTGGCTTTCATCACTCTGACAGTACCAAGTGAGATGCAACCTACTAATAAAAGTCTACTTACTTGCTAGTGTTCTGTCGAGATCAGCAATGAAGTCCTCCAGCTCTTTTGTATCTCCAAGCTTTGCTGCACAATAAGAGTCAATACTGCTTAGACACGACATATTTCTCTGGCTAGAAGAAACACTGGAACCACACAATCCTTCAAATCATTTTCAGTGGCATCTAACACGCTGTGGATTATTATTGGCAAGGTTCAACAAGGTTGCTGCAGTGTCCAAATGCACTTAGAAAACAAGGGAGACTGGACTGAAATTCTAGCTTTTATAGTTTTCTATTTGACAGAAGCAACAAAAAGCAATCCTTTGTTTAGTTTCCTTAAAAAGCAGAGGTTGAAGTGAAGAAACAACTACACGTCAACTAACCCATGTCCTTGCTATTGTGGGAGTCTCTCTCATTTCATCTGTTCAGATACTGCACACATGGCTCTAATCAAACACCAGCCAATTAGCTCCCAGTCCTGCTCAAATCTCAGCCTCTTAAAATCACGTCAGTATCACTGGTTTGCTGTGCTGTCAGATCCTTTGATCTTGGTTCATACATCATAAATTTGGAACCAAACATCCACCTAAGTTTTCACTCCTGACAGCACGTCTTGTTCCATTCAATCTAGTTTTACTGCAAGTGGCTTCCTTATCTCATTTCTATGGTCTGTTCCAAGCCAGTTCCAACTCTATTTCTGTCCTTCTGTCTTCTTATCAGGAAGATTATCTTGACCTTTACTGCAATCCCTTGCCAAATATTCCCTGTGAGTTGAACTGAACTCTTTTTTGTTACTTCATATCAACTATTACTCATTTTTTTCCCTAGTATCGTGCTAACTGAAAAGAGTATTTAACTTGGGTTTTTTGTGACTGGTCAAAAACTGGAAGATACAAAAGCATGAAAGGCTATTGAACATGCATTTGAGTTGTAACAAAGGTACTGTGTAGTACATATGTACAAATGTTCATTTATTGATGTCTGCCCTAGAGTTAATCCAAGTTAACCTAAATGAAACACTGTCCTGGGAAGTCAGATCAGTTGCAAGATAAAAGCCACTTTGAAACAGCTTCAAAAGAGGAAATAAATACTAATTAATATGGCTTGTATCAGCAGTGGAAAGGTCTATATGGATCTGAACAACTGTGTCAACTTAAATGGCAGCATATAGTTTCAGAGGAGTCCTTCTACCCCTGCATTGAGGCTAAGTATTTTTATAGCTAGGTGTGACACTTAAGATAGCCAATCGCTTCAGTAAAGTAGTAACGCAAGTTAATAATTAAGTATTCTTTCAGTAACGCAATTAATACTTATCTGCCAGAAAACTGTACTTTTCCTTAAGCCAGTGTTTCAAAACCAAAAGGGTTGCCAGGTCACCTACAAAGAAGTGCAGATACAGCACACTACTACTATTTATAATCCAGAAAATAATAATATTTGGATCTGTAGTGTGCTCAACAGTAATCTTTAGATTTGCTGTCATTTAAAAAAAAGTCCGTGCAAGCATGTGAATCCTGGCTCACAGAAAGAGGCCCATATAGTTGAGGATTAGGAAGAAATGCCAACAGTTAGAGATAAGCGTACCTTTACATGGAGTTATTGATGGAGATGGCAAGCTTGGAGTAGATGCAGTTGGAGAGCTGAGCTTTTCATCACTGAGACTGAAACTGTTTCTGTAGAGCGAATCTGCACCTGCAAAAAAGTAACATCACAAA
>WEIV01023717.1:89666-112129 GCA_013390005.1 Calyptomena viridis
GCCGGTGCCGCGGGCGGTGCAGGTGCGCCCGGGCCGGGGCGTCCGGGCAGCCGGAGTCCCGCAAACACGCTACCGCCGTCGGGAGGTGTCGCCCCTGGGTCTCCGCCCGCTACTCCGGCAGCGGGACGGGGCTCCTTCGGGATGATGTCGGTGCGCTAACGCCAGCAGCGGGTGTGTGCCGGTCTGCGGGCTCGGGGGAGGATATAGAGAGTGTCAGAGCCAGCTGCAAGGAGGGATTCGCGGAAACACAGAACTGGGTCATCCTTACCCAACCCCGTGGCCCGAGGGCACACAGCAGGACGAGGTGGCAGCAGCTCACTTGGAGCGAACCTGTGGCTTTGCATGCAACACCACTGCTGCTCGGCCACCTCTCGGAGCACCTTCCATCCTTATCTCCATCCCCTTTGCACTGTGCTGGCATCCGTACGTGGTTATCGCCCTGCTCGGTACGTTGGTGAGCAGTGAACACGGCCATGGGGGCAGCTGAGCCAGTTTGTCCCAGAGGGTGACTCGAGGAGAGGAGGAAATGCGAGGAATGCTCAGGGGAGCACTGGAGCACCAGTGAAGCACCAGGGAGCCCAGGTGCATCAGCCAGGGCGTTCTCCAGTGGAGTACTTTCCTTGTTCTTAGGAGAAGGATATTAGCACTTGTCCTGAAGTCAAGTTAACCTGATGTTTATACATGCCGTAGCTACCGATTATTGCTCTTGTGCTGTCTCTTGCTCGTTTTAAATGAAAGCCGTCTGAGCAGCTAAAATACCAGTTCTGTCAAATACTCACTGGGGAAGACTTTGTCATATTTAGTTACATCCAGAAGTACTGAAAACAGACATCAGGTGCTATTCCATAAGAATGCATGAGGAGCTATGATTGCGTTTCTGTGTTGATGGGACTATTTAGAACTAGAGTCGGGTACAGGGAGAAGGAAGGAAAAACATATGTCCGAAACTTTTTGATGTTCTCAGACATGCTGTCATTGCTCCTGCAAGATACAAAATGAGAAAAACAATATTCTAGACAATAAAACAGTTTTGTTCACCTCTCCTTACCGGCTGATATGGAGTCATTTATTTATTTTTGCAGTGAATCAAAAGAAGTTTTCATGGCGAAGTTCAATTGCTGTTTATTCTGTGGCTTCCTCTTCTGTTGTGGTCTTCCTTTGTTTTCCTTTCTGCTAATAAAAGTGGCTACAAACAATCCTTTTTAAAGGCCATAGTGAGTGGAAAGTGGAAGGATGGAAAGTGAGGTTAAAAAGTGGGGAACAAGGAGATACAAGGGCATGACATCAACAGCACAAGTAGAATGAAAGGCAATAAACACAAGGCAGAAAGGAGAACTGTCGAGTATGTGACTAGGTAGAACTCACAGCCCGAACGGACAAGGATCTGGCCCTGCAGCTGATGTCAATTCTCTTTGGCTCAAGCATCTACAATGTACGATCAACCCTACCTGTCCACACACTTCCCCACCAAGCAGTGGTCCTGTGCTTGTTCTATAGACATGACTTAGGGACAAAAGATGTTTGAGGTTAGGCTTGAATCTATCTGTTTCGTGAGGAATTCAGGTGAAATAAACAAAGGCTGGAAGTTCTCCTGTGTGCCTTCTGTTAGTCAAACAATCTTCATGAGAAATATCTTGCAGCTTTTTGAGGTGAGGTCTGAGGTCACTTCACAAAGAAAGGGCACTAAAGGGGATGAAGCTGTATCCTACATACAGTAGGGCTTGAGTTCCCCTTGGTTCCACAAAAAAGGGGCTGACCTGCCCTACTTCTCCCTTGTTGTACTCCTGGCCTAGACCTTCTGCATGTCTTTTGAGGAGGCTTGTCTCATCTTCTGCTGGGCCAATTCAACATGTTAATAAAAGGAGAGTGGATAGGTAGGGGAAAAAACCAACTGCTTCCCTCTGGCATTCTCTTTAAATTATTATTTTACAGTCATATTTACCATTTTTACAATCATTTTTAAGCAGGATGTAGAAACTATTCCATAAACTTCCATTCTTTACAGTGAAATGTTTGGGAAATCATAACCCAGGCTTAAAAATCCCTGATCATGTTTACTGCTCCATAGACAAGCCTCTCAACATTTCTTTCAGTAAATACTTGTGTTTCCTCCTAAGCAGCCTTGATTCTGCTGAATGCAACTGAAACTCAGCTGGCGAATTTTAATTTCCCACATAAACAATTACCTTTTACAAGAGGCACCAAAGACTGACTTTGTGCTTATCAATTCTGTGTCACAGAACATATAGCCATGCACATCCATATTCTTGAAAGGTCCTAACATGCTAAACTATCTGCATTTTTGTCACTGATGCTAACAGGAGCAGCCCACATCTCTCAAAATGAAGAGGTCACTTTTGAGCACAGTGCATTGAAACACTGCTCCTGATGCTGGTGCTCCTGACTGCTCATGTTTACTGGGAGAAACATCCAACACAACTTGTAATGTAAACCTCAGCTACTGAATCCCTCCCATTTTCTAGGCAGCTATCCAAGCTGTATTTAAAGTGAATTTCTTCTTGACCATTCGACACAGTGTCTCCAGATCCTCCCCAGCTGGTGATGCAATGTTTACAGTGGTTTCCTACTACATTTTTAACCTCACAAACTTGTGAGCCACACAGCTATTTAAATCAACAAATCCTGCCTGCAAATATGCTTCAGGGAAAGACTTTTAAAAACAGGCACTCTGATATAACCAAGTTGCAAGGCTCATGAGATACTAGTTTTCTAAATGAAACATGGAGCAATATGGGACACTGAAGAGAATCCTAGGACAAGTTTACAAAGTCGTTGGTGCTACAAGTTGACTAATCTAGTGGTTTTCAAACCATGACTCAGAGATGTCTCCTGATCCATGAACAACTTCTGAAACATTCATGTGAGACAGGAAAACAAACAAACAAACAATCAAACAGAAAGAGAAAGAGAAATTTCTGGGAAGAAGGTTAAAACTCACAGTACATGTACAGCACTATATGCACATACACAGAAACTGGAATGCAGAAGGGTGAATCTGCAAGTCTGAAATGGCTGAAAAGTTTTTGTCTAATGAATCATTTCTTTTCACCACTTCAAAGATCAAGAATACCCCAAAATATTAATCCTATTTAGTAAGCACCGTGTTCCCACAGTTAAAAGCAGATGTTTTGTGAAACCTAAACCTGTCTTCTCACTGGTATTGATACTAGTGACATGTCAGAGCGCCAGATCCCTGCCCATGGAAGCAGCCTGGAGTTCTGAATATATAATTTCCACAAGTCTTTTAACATTTATTAGTCTGTGAAAACAATAATTCTTTACAAAAGTATCAGTACCAAGTTGTTGAAGTAGATACTTAATTTAAAACCTGGGAATGACAAACAACAGCTCATCATCATCAAACTTTTAGCTGAAGGAAAGTAAGGGAACTCAAAATTTAGATAGCTGTGAAAGAGAAAAACGAAAACTGCCAGAAGATGAAAAAGCACAGGTGTCAGCCAGAATGGCGTGCAGGGAAACCCAACTCCTTAGGCCGCAGATCAGGAATAGACCAAACATCACCAGTATGACTTGTTTCCCTGTTCAGTGCATGACAACCCTGTCCTCAGGATGCTCATTTGAAGGGGGACAGTGGTTAACACTCCAGCCTATTTTATCCTTCATGCTGAAAGTGGAATTGCCTATGTGAGTGAATTGCTAAACTTGTTCTGTCATGAGGAGAGGTGCTTAATTAAAACCTGGCTGAGATGAGCCATGCATTTTACACAGGCTACCTAACTACCATGCAAGGTGTTTTGCTGAGTTTGCTGACTGCTGGGCTAAATACAAGCCTGTGATCTGTACTGAGCTTGACAAGCTCAATCCACAACACCAATGGGAAGAGTGAGTGATTCACAGCAATAAAATCGATCTTGAAAAACTCCCAGAATAAAAACATCTTTCGTCAGAGATCTTTCCTCTTCTCCCAGCATGTTCTGTAGACCTTAAACTGAAACCTAGAGTTACTATAAACTAATGCAATTCCTTTGGTTTTCTCTCTCCCTCTGACACACAGTGGATAAAAACTCATGGATTTGCTCACTGCCACTCACAGCTGTGGCCTTGTGAGCAAAACATACACCCTCCTGCTGAATTCTGCCAAAACCTGAACTCGCTACCAGTCTAAATTTTCTGCTTGTCAAATTGACCTCCTAAACATGAACACAATATAGCCCATGCACTTTTCTTCTGTCTTTCAGTAACTAGAGGCAGAAGCTCTTGCAGTTTTGAATGTATGTGTTTTAATAAGTTATTGACTCTGAAACATGTTTATGACAGTTTAGGTTCAATCGCTATTGTTGCAGCTAGATTAAAAGTCACTGTAACTGATAAAGTGTAATCGTAACTTATATTGCCACTGCTGGAATGGAGAGTTGAGTGTGAGTTTCTGTCCACAGCAAAAAAGATATGCAAAGTCAGTCAAAAATTTGAAAGTTCTGAGTCAAGGGACTTTGGCTGAGCATTACATGGGAAAGAGAGAGGAGTTCAGATAAGGAGAGGGATGGTAGTGAGTAAACTAGAGATAAAGTAGTTTTAAAATAATAAATTAGCGCCTTTTTCAGAGAAGATGAAAAAATAGTGTCACTTAATGAAAAACATGTTCATATTACCAGTCTGACTTGGGACCATAGTAATTTTGATGCAGGTCTGGTATTGTCTCCAGCTGACTTCTGTTGCTTTCAATTTCTAAGCATTTTTCTTGTGCACGAGCTGACTTCTCTTTCAGAGGAAACTGAACTGTAAGACCACTCCAAATATACTCCAGCTCTATGGGAGACATACAGGTCCCAAACAAAGGCTTGGAAATGAAAACATGAATTATTTCTCTTCTGTACTCAGGAAAGTACTCCTGAATGTTCTTGGTATCACCTTCAGTTCTTCTTCACATTAGTGTAACTTAAAGCTAAATTTTAGCTGTTTAGGTGAAAAGAGACAACTGCTGACACGCTAAATCCTGGTGGCATTTGCAGAAACACTTTTGACATCAAGCTGCAAGACAAGACCTTCTCTTCTTTTCCTCATTGCTCACCAAGTTTTTCCAATTATGTCCATGTTTATTCAGCAAAGCATCAGCTATATCCTGAAAATAGAATGTCTAGGAGCAAAGCAAACTGAATGGAGTGCATTATAAAATTAACACAAGAGTTACTGGCCTGTAATATATATTTGAGCCAGGTTTGGGGGAACCTTCATTCTTGAGTTCACTAAAGCTCACAGCAAAAGATCCTGTCCATCAGAAAATCCTCAAAATCCTACTGCACAGAACAGTAGATAATACAATAGTGGCAATGGATAGAGACAAGAAACTCCTTTTCAGAGAGAGATTGCTTCAGATGTAGAAGAAACCAACCAAAACACTGCTTGAAAGTTATACTAGTGTTTCTGGATCCTAATGCAAGGAGATGGATGTTGTCTGGCAGGTTTTCCCCCTGCAGTGCAAAGGAGTAACCAGAGAACAAGCAGAGAGAAGTGGTCAAAAAGACAAGAAGACAGCAAGAGAAGTGTAAGCAAAGGGACCGTGGTAGTAAGCCAGGAGGAGGGGAGAGCCTGGCATTTGGAGTACTGTGTGGCAACTGTCTCTATTTTAACTCTGTTTTCAGGATAAAAAGGCTGTGCACATTTCCTTTGCATAGGCACACGGGACTCTGGACTCTGCACAAGACTGAGTGAAGGAAAGAATTTGCCCTTGTTTTATTAAGTCCTCCCTCAGCAGAAGTCATCCAAAAGAGTCCAGTAGCAGTAAATACTGGTTTTAAAGGGTGATGTGAAATGAAAGAACCCAAACAAACCAAAACCAAACAAACAAATAAAAAGCATATATATGAACGCAATGTAAGAACTTTAGCTGTCATCATACCATGGGTGATGTATATTGATGTGCTGGATCATGAACTGGAGAAGCTGAGTTCTTTACTTTTCTGTCAGTTTTGCTTCAAAACCTTTCATGACTACAACTGCATCAAGAGACTTGTACTATTTCAAATGCAAATGAAAAATAGTTGTTGTTTTCCACCTATTTTGCTCTGAAATTTTGTTAAATTGAGGAGTTAAGACAGCTGAATACTGTGCTACTTCAAAAAAAAAAAAAAGGTAATTTTGTCCAGAGGAGAAGGAATGTTGACTCAACAGTGGGTGATTACATACAAGAAAAAAAAGAGAATTTAAGGCTTGAGAGGCTTGTATTTCATGAAAAACATCTGACGCACAAACCACATTGGATACAAATTTAAAGTCTTATGGAGTGAAACACACAAGAGAGCTCTTGCATATTAAAATAATAAGACATCTCTCCCAATTCATCTCCTCCATTAGTAAAATAATAGGCAGTGAAATTTTCTGGCAGATGTATTTCACATCAAATTTCACTATTTGCTGTGGTTAAAAATCACACATTTTGTACTGTTTCTGTTACCACATTTCACACACTCGTACACCGAGCCTGTTTGGCTCAATCATCTTGTACTTCATAGCCAACACTGCTTGGGGATTATTTGTTTCCAAAGCCTTAAATCTGGCCAGGAAATAAAGATTCTAAATAGATGTAATTAATAACTACTATGATATACTTGTGGCCAAAATACCTGGCCAAAAAGATACTAACCACATCTAAAGAAAGGAAAATGTTCTTTGCCCAAGAAGAATTCCAATTAGATTCTCCTGGGAAAACTGAATAACCTCTGGGTTTTGTGTTGGGGTCTTTGTTTGTTTTTAAAAACATACATGGGTTTCCATTTTGTCCGTTTTATTTGTTTTTGTGTGACCAAACCAATGTTTTGGTTTTTCCATGGTCCAGAAGCATATTTCTCTTGTTTTACACCAACCTCAAGGAAACACAGACCAGTACAACCACAAGAATAGGGGAAGTCAGGAATGGCAGAGGGTGTAGGATGTCATTCCCATCCATCCCACTGAAGCAAGCTATCAAAGCAGGCTGAAAAAAATCAAGACTTACTCTCCCTCCCATGCTCTGTTAGTTTTAAGGCAGTAGGAGGCAAAGGAAAAAGCCAAGATCACTTGTTTGCTGAAGGCATGTGGTTGCATAGGTTAGAACAGAAGTGGAGCTCTTCAATTATTTGTCTTGCAGTAGTGCCAATCATGGATTGGGACCCCATTGAGTCAGTCACCATACAAATGTGGAACAAAAGCAGTAATCCTTGAGCTTTGGTTAGCCAGTAAATCACCCTCCTTTAAGGGATGGGGATTTGCATAATTATGGTTGGGAAATAACCACGCTTTAATCCATTGGAGCCTCTCCTGTTATGAGTGCACAGCGGGTTGTGTAGATGGGAAGAAAAGAATCAGTGTTCAGCCAGTGACCGCGTACTGTGTCTTTCCTCTGAGTGAGGACACTGCGTTTCAATTTAGGAATAATTACTAAAAGCCCTGGGTTTTTTCCCATTTTTCTCAGCCTCAAATAATTTTTGTGACAAGCCATAGCAGCATCCTCTCTTTGTCACAAATGAAAGTTAAGTAAACCATGATCTAATTCTCCCAGCCAGAGGGAGGATCTGTAACAGCAACTTCTTCCATATGCTCATTTTCTATTTCCAACTCTTATTTCATAAAATCCAGGCTTTCAGAATTGCCCACTCCATACTGTCCAGAACTGATTTACTAGTTGTATGTCTAAAGCAGAGGATTTGCATACAAAACTAGGGTCAGAGCATTTTTACAAGAGGACAGCATATAAAAAAAATTAAAGAACATATAACACCACTGAAAAACACAGGCTTTGCCACAGTAGACATTTAAAAACACAGCTCTGCACATTCAGGTTTATCCTGCCATTGCATTGAAAAATGTATATTATGCCATTGTATCCAGGGTTACTTAGGCCATGAGTCTTCTTGAAAGCACACTTTGAGGAGCACACACCTACTCAACACTTACAGGCTTGGCACTTGACACAGATGTGAATTTCTTGTTATTACAGCAAGATTACAAGCCCTCAGCAAGTGAGAGCAGACAACAGAGGAAAAGAGGTGATCACCAGAGACAGAAATAATTTGTATTTTTTCTAGAATCTATGCAGACAATTTATGTCATGGTAGGACACATACCTGGTCAGACCAGCATGGCCAATAGCCACTGTGGTCCTCACTTCTCAGGAAGGCCAGGGCTTCTGTCAAGATGGTCAAAGCTCACGAGAGGGTGTCTAATAATAAAGAGTGAAATGCAGAGGCGACTTTCTTCTCATCAGTTATTTGTTGCTGCCAGTTCCTCCCCCCACACACACACCACAGCTCCTCAGAGATGGCCAGTAGTGTGAGATTGTCTGTGAAACATGTTAAGAAGAGCCAGACATGGTCATAGCAAACCCAGAAGGATCACAGTTTCTAGAAAAAACATACTTCCTATGCTGGGAGCTAATTTAGAGGAATTTGTACCTGATACACATGTGTGGACTGTTCCTCAAATATTTGATTAGACATTGATGTCTTTTCACTATCTGTTTCTAATTGGTAGACAACCAATCCATATTTGCCAGGTTAGGTTCATGATAAACTGTTGACTTGAATCTATTCACACAAGCAAACAGCAAGTGCCAGAGCCTGAAGCCTGGAGAGACTGAAGAAATATAGTGGGGAGAAGACAAAAAGGTTTTAGCAACACTTTGTCAGACAGCTCAGGAAATCACATGGATATACATCTTTCAGCACAATGTATTACAGTCTAGGTGGCGTATCGGAAGGAAAAAGAAAATCAGCCTTGCAGGTCTCAGTACTGCAATAACTATTTTTAGATGTCTGGCATTCTGAGGTGGCTGTAGCTTTGCATTGTATATGTCATGTATACATATGTATATGTCAGGGGTTCTCTGACAGCAGAGCTGTCCAGCCTTATGAATTTTTAGGAATTCCTTCCTTACTAAAACAAAGTCTTCAGTGAAGGTGTAGGCTCCCAAAGAGAAGATCAACACCTATTGATGTCACCACGGGGCTGCTTGTTTTTCACTGTCTGTGTTCCCTGGAGAATCACCTTACGGATACTTCAGTGTTCACAAAAGACACAGCTGGGCACCGTGGTCCCAAGCAGTGCATGAACAGCAAGGTACCTGCTGACAGGGGTGGATGCTCTCCAGTGCCTGAGCTAACCACCAGTACACGGCTCACCACCCGGATTAGCACTCTAACTCCTGAGCAAATGAATCATGGTCCCTCTTATGGATTCCAAACAAATTTATACATGGCAAATCTAACTGCTTCAGCCCATTGGTTTGAATTTCCCTGGACAGATATTTAGACACACAGAGAACATATTATTAATAGAATTAAAGTTCCTCCAACTTCAGGAACTCTGAGCTCATTTTAAATACAATCAAATGCATGGATTAGTTAAAATTTGATTAAACAGCTCCAGTGACAGTTGACTCCGTTGGTGCCTGATGCCTTTTGTGGATTCCTGGATGGCTTTTGCACTACTATTTACAGAGCCAGGCCTCAGGCAGGTATAGTTTGCTTACATTTACAGATAGGCTTTATAACAGTTTTATTACCTGTGGAATAAACCCTTGTCTTGAACTAGGAGTACTCTGTGCTAGGCACTGCATGGGGAATGGAAAGACAGCTCCTGCTCTGGTCTTCGCTTTAAATTTGGTTTGCTTTAAATTTGACCATTTATTATGAAATCTATCCTACAAATACCATGTACTTCCTTCTCCCACCTTATTGCATACCTAAAATACACCTAGGAATCTCTCAAAACCTGAACCTCCTCTTAAGTGTTACCAGAACATTCTCAAATACTTTGTCTAGACTTGAAATATGTTTAAGCAATGAAGTCCAAGTGGGGAACAGATAACGTATTTAGTTCATGATGAATTCACTGGAGTGAAAGCAAATCTGCAAGGCTGAAATGTTCTGCCTCTCTTCAACAGCCTGAAGGCAAGAACAACACTTTCCGAACAGGACATGGGATCTCCTAAAAGGCCAATCTGATCACCTGTGGGCTCAGATACCTTTTATCAATGTCTCTGTTCTCACGTGGTATGAAATAAGCCCAACCAACTGTGCTTTCAACTTCAGATCACCATATCAATGCCTACAGACAGCTGGGTTATACAAATACAAGCCTGATTCAGACATTTAAGCACATCTGAAACACCAGTGACCTCTCTCCGCTGTCTGAAAGGAAAAACAAAGATACATGTTTTCCTATGGTCTTACTACGAAACCAGGGAACACCTGTAAATATAAAAGACTTCGGCCTTCTGTTAACTATGAAAACATTCTGGATACAAGGCTTCCCTCTAGTGGAAAATCCACGAACTTTTCAGTAACAACTGCAGTTAAACTGTGGAAAAACAAATGCCAAAAGCATATATAATGCTGGTGTTGAAACAGTAAGTGGCAAGTGCATTCACACGTGACAAAACAATTACGCTTGAATCTTTTGTGTCACACTTAGCGCTTGACCTCTTCCTAGATGAGTTGAAGAGATGTGAGAAACTCCCCCTTTCACCTTAATTGCTAATTCTGGACTAAACTTTTCTTATCCATACTTGTATCAGGTCAGGATTTTCCATTAGGGCCTGGGTTTTGGAACAAGCTTATTTGCTGTTATGAGAAGTTTGTGAGCCTTGGGGTACGCCTGCCTGCCCACCTGTAGGAATGAGAGAAGGATGGCAGATTGGTGTGAGATGGCAGTAGCACTGCAGGGATTGGTGTGAGACTAAATGCTGGGCCAATGAGCTCCCCTGAAAATGATGCTGTTAACACAATTATTTGCTTTGTGCATGGATCATCGATAGGGATTTTATAAAAGCCATAACAAACAGCTCAAAACAAGAGAGTTTCAAATATCTGCAAAACAAGACAGGTAAGTAAATAAACGTAACTGCAAACCACAGCCATCAAAATCAATGCACCTATAGTTTCACACCCAGACTATGCAAGGGATTTCGAAAGTGTTGCTAAGACTCGTAAAAACCAAATGAAGCCTAATTAACCTATATAGGGACTGTAGCAGAATACTTCATGCAATCAGATAGGTGCTATATGAGTGCAAAGGCTGCGGAAACCCTGTTGTGGATATCAGAATTGTGCCCATGCTGTGTTGTTCCATACATGTCCTAGTGGCGTTAGTTACATATTTAAGAATCACTGCTGCTACTACAATCTTTTTCAGCTCCTTCTAACATGGTTTCACAGATCTTGAGGAACATCACAGCCACAGAAGACCCCGACTGAAATGCCAAGCCATAGAGGCAGCTTCTTGCATCAGAGGTGCAGCACTTCTGATACCCTGCTAGTCAATGTGGATAAATCATGAGCACAACAGCTCACGGTTCCATCAGCTGGCACAGAGTCCCAAGCAGCAGCACATACAACACCACACCCAACAACACACTTGCACTGCAACGAAGATGAGCTGGCCTGTCCCGGATCACTCCTGCCGCTGCTTCCCCCATGCTAGTTCTGGCCATTGTCTGAGGCATTCATTAACCACTAGAAATTAGACCAGTCAAAAAATAAATACTTCTGTCAGTTCAGCAAGCTGAATTAGCTCTTCACTGAACAATCTAAGTCTGCCAGGGACTTTGAGATAAATGAGGTCCTGCACTCTGTCGGCAGCCTTGTGCTGCATTTGCATACTTTCCTTCTTCCTGGACACCTTAAGGCAGCAGCAGGTTGTTAGGGCACACGGCATACCAAGCCCATTTGCAACAGAGATGAAATCTGGAGAAGGATGTAAGAATGCATCACAAGATTGTGAAGCATTTGAATATGGTACTGGTAAAAACAGATAAAAATTTTTAGTGATATATCGATTAAACTTTTTTTTAATTGATTTAAAATTCCTACGTATGTCAGATTTACCTCTCAGAAAACCAGTAGGATCTCCTTGATTACCCAAAAGCTTCTACCTTTTTGAAATAGAAAAAAACCCAAACAAAAAAACTGGCCAACCACACAACCCTCCCCCCCAAACCAAACGACCCCAAACAAAAATCCCAAACTAACCAGAAATAGAGTAAAAATACTTAGGCACCAAATCTTTACAGAATAATTTTAAGAAACACCTTTCCTTGACATCTGCTCTCCTCTTTTGCTATCCTTTCCCTACTTGCTCTTTGCAGTGGTGGATGGAATTGCCAAGCATCTATTATCCCAAGAAGTTCACACTTACAATGACAGCCCTGAGGAAAACTCAGCAGCTTAGGCCTCCAGAAGTTCTAAGAGGAAATCAAACCACACACTGGGTGATGGAAGACTCAACTTTTGGAATTATCAAAAAAGTTCCTAGAAGTCTTACTCTAAAAATCAAAACTATTTATTTACATTCTCAAGGAATCAACTGCTGAAAAGATATCCCAGGTCTTACACTCGAGTGATTTAGTGTGTCAAGCAGAAGGCTGGATAAGCAGTCCTATGTAAAGTGCTGCAGCCTTCTTTTGAAGGCCTGAATTACGTCTCTATCAACCAGAGACTTATCACTAAAAAAACACAGAAGACACNGACGTATCCCTAAAAAAACACAGAAGACACAGTACCCCCTTCATGTCTTCACTGTACGCAGCTTCTAGGTGCTTCTAAGGTGCTGCTGAGCCAAAACAATCTCACTATGATACCTTTCCTTGCTTGAGACATCTTTGAGCAAGTTGTTCCCCAGCATATGGCACACGGTGAATACGTAAAACAAAAACATGTCACCATTTCTCAGGTATGTTACCACCATCGAATAGTTTGGGTTGAAAGGGACCTCAGAGATCATCCAGTTCCAAACCCCACCACAGGCAGGAACACCTTCCACAAGACCAGGTTCCAGGGATGGGGTATCCACAACTTCATTGGGCAACCTGCTCCAGTGCNTGAAAAGATATCCCAGGTCTTACACTCGAGTGATTTAGTGTGTCAAGCAGAAGGCTGGATAAGCAGTCCTATGTAAAGTGCTGCAGCCTTCTTTTGAAGGCCTGAATTACGTCTCTATCAACCAGAGACTTATCACTAAAAAAACACAGAAGACACAGTACCACCTTCATGTCTTCACTGTACGCAGCTTCTAGGTGCTTCTAAGGTGCTGCTGAGCCAAAACAATCTCACTATGATACCTTTCCTTGCTTGAGACATCTTTGAGCAAGTTGTTCCCCAGCATATGGCACACGGTGAATACGTAAAACAAAAACATGTCACCATTTCTCAGGTATGTTACCACCATCGAATAGTTTGGGTTGAAAGGGACCTCAGAGATCATCCAGTTCCAAACCCCACCACAGGCAGGAACACCTTCCACAAGACCAGGTTCCAGGGATGGGGTATCCACAACTTCATTGGGCAACCTGCTCCAGTGCCTCATCACCCTCATAGCAAACAATTTCTTCCCAACATCTGATCTAAACCTACCCTCTTTCAGTTTGAAGCCATTACTATTTATAGATACATATCTCAATCCACTAAACAGTGCTAAGTATTTTTTCTTAACTACTTAAAGAGTTAACATTAAACCAATGAATGTTGCAATTCAATAGAAAAAAAGTAATGGATGTGATGGGCTGAAGTTTGATGTCCGTAAAAAAGCAAAAATTCCAGACCAAAGGCAAGTGTGTACAAAATAATTTATTACAGCATAACACATGTTGGCAATATTTTACAGTGAATCTTCCATTCAACAATTTTTTAATCTAAACAGATGACACACAAAGGAGAATTTTCATTAGAACAGTTTATTTGTCTTAATAAAATCCCCTCTTCATGAACTGGTATTTGCCTTTGAGGGGCTAGTTAATATTACTGAAATTATTTACATTGCAGTGAAATAAAAACAAACCGAGATAGAATGATTCCATTACAGTTTCCAGAAAACAGATTTTCTGTACAAGCCACAGTATAGTTATGTTTTGATAGCAGTTCTTATAGAATGTAAAGCTGTCATGTGATATGTAGCCATTTTGTCTAGCAATGCTATGCTTTAAATAGGTATATTAGATTTAAACTTTCATTTTGATGTGTTGTATATTTAATAGTTAATGCACCAAAATACAAAGTAAGAAAAAAGTTCATTATGATTTGTAGTCAGCCTCTTTGTGCTCCCTTAAACAGTTTTAAAATGTAAAACATACTTCTCACATACTATTTAGCCTTAGCAGCACCTATAGCAATAGCATTTAGGCGTGAGAAGTACTGAGTATTGGCCGTACGTGGACAACTAAGACTTTTAATGGAGGTAATACATCTACCAGTGAATTTTTATGATGGAGAGAAGAACCGTATTCCCCATTACTGTACCTTCTGCATTCGCCCACAATTGGAGCAGCTTTTTCAACCTAAGTGTCAACAGATGGGGAGAAATCAGAAGGAGGAGGAGGAAATGGAACAAAGGACAAACAATAATATCCAATTCATTACATTTGCTCAGGGAATTGCTTCAGGATATTAAAACTTTAAAATTTTAAACTGACCAAAACTTAAGGAAACAGAAGCTATGGAACACAAGATAGATGGAATAGTTTTCAAAAAAACCTTAGTTATTAGTTGTTTTGTTTTTTTACACAAACCTAATCTTCATATTTGTCAACACTGGTTCCATATAAGACACACACCTGACAAAAACATGCAACCCCCCAATGCTTTCATTGTTGCTGTGCTTCAAAAGAAACCAAACTGACCAAAGATTAAAAAAGAAATCCAACCAAAACAATCCAGAAAAAAACCCTAAAGAACAATAAAGACAAAGAGGGCAATTCAAGCAATACTTCAGTCTTAATCTGCTAAAAATGCTCAAATGATAATTTATTAACAAGATATGATCACATTTATCTGTATATGTAACAACACTTAAGTGAAAGTACTCTTTAACATCCATATTTTTTGTGAGGGAGGGCTGATGAATTATTAAAAGACTTAAACCTGTACAAGTATAAACATGAAAAATGCTGATTAAAGATAACGTTGACATAAATATTGGCAGTTTTCATTGGGAGAAAAAAAACTTAATAGCATACTCCATTTAACTATCCAAATATTTTGTTTTATACCTGTTAAAGATATTAAAATACAACTTGGAAAAGTAACCCTGATCTGTATGCAACCAGCATGTGATGAGACTCAGAGTTTCATACACATGTGTGCATGAAGGTATACCCACACACACAGGCTGGCACACACTACTTTCAAATTTCATTAGACAGCAAATCGTGGTTAATGGCCGTATGATTCACAGATGCAATGCTGCTGTTGTCCTCATTTGTGGCAGGCATGAAGGCAGACGTAAAAGGAAACAGTTTATGACATGCTGCTCGATATTCTTCACATTGAGCATGGCAGCTTCCAAAAGTGCCATCAAGCAGTGCCTCAAAAACCTTTGTTAATGTCTAAAAAACCAGAAGTAACAGTTAATAAATGTGATTTACAATTGTTTTATTTCTAGAAGCATATACTGTTAAATGATACTAATCTGAGTAAACAGGTTTCTCTGTTAGTATTCACATATCTTACAGTTACTTGAAAGAAAAATTTGAAACTTAATTATCATGCTATACGAAGCATGTACATTTTCCTGGCACTAAAGTGAACATTATTTAAGATCCCACACTTTGGGGGGCTTTATAAACTCTTTTACCTTCACATTTTTGTCTCTCATGCTTTTATCCAATCTAGTAGCAACAGCAATTGCTTTTTCTTGTCTTGATTTGTCCAGGAAATACATCATCTTTGCACCTTATCACAAGAAAAAAACAGAAATGTTTAGTTTTCCTAAATGCCATATTGCATACACAGACACACAGAACCTTAAAAACTTGTAAGTAAACGTGAATTAGACTTCTTACAAGTTTTAATAAACCGTATCTTCCTACCTCATTTGTAACTGAAAACTACTGAAACTAAAGCCATTTTGAACCTTATTAGAAGGATTGAGGAACATAGGAGATCTGCTCCTGCAAAAGTGAAATGCCTCACTTGACTGACAGGTCTTCAGTAAAGAAATATATCACAAAGTACATTGATGATGAAACCCTTCAAAGCAGCAGGCTAAATGAAATCCATATTACAAAAGTAGAAACAACTAAAAGATGTTCTCAGAGACACTCTGAATTCTTTTCAAAAGTACTGAAGGTAAGTGAACAATAGTGTTACTAAACAACTGTGAAACTTGGTCCAGAAAAAATTCAGACCAGTGTATCTCTGTATGGCAGAAAGTAACATATCTCTGTATGGCAGGCTAAGTTACTAAGCTGGAGCTTTATCCTAGAGCTTAGGTACAAGGAAAGTGTAATGCAAGTTTGGTGCTTCACCTAGACTGGACTACGTTGGTGAAAAGTTAAACACTGCATTATGTAACTACTCAGCTTCTTGGACCAATAAGAGTTTATCAAAACTGGTCTAGGCATCTCCACAAAATTCTGCTCCTCATATCATAGTCACCTTAAAATCTCATCTTAATGAATGTGTAGGCACTCCATATACTTGTCTTTGTCCAAACACAAAGTCCAGCTTCATCCCACCACATAATCTACTGCAAAACCCAAAAAATTTAAGAAATCATGTTACTGGAAATGTTAAAACCTCACATACTTTTGTCTCTTCTTGCTCAACTTCCCCAATTATTAGTTTGCCCAGTTAAAAAAAGTTTCCTAGTTCTTAGTGCTTTTTGTAGGTTTGAGAAACTTGCTAGACTGAATATACAATCATGGTTGGTCAAAACAGTTATCTTATCCTAGTAACATTTTCTATAAGTCAGGAGGGCTATGGTATAGAAATTGAAAAGAGATTAGAATTTGCTTATAGTTTTTTCACTAGTAATTTTAACCTAAGAAAACACTCATGCTCTCAGACTTAGGGTTTAAATCTTTCAGACCTTCACATTTTCAAACTTTAATTAAAGACAACTGTTTAAGAAACTTGAAAATCGTACGATAGGTAAATAAATTGCCTCAAACCTGTTTCAGCACAAACAGAAGACTGACACATAGGCACAGGTGAAGACCTAAAGCTACCAAGGACTGATCTAGTGACAGTACTGTTTTCCATACTAACGGAGGACCAGAAAATAGGACCTGGAAAGTATCCAGTTAGAGACTCAACAATGACAAGAGTGGAAGAACATATCTGTAACAATCAGGAGCAATTGACTGCTGAGGTGTCTGTACTTGACTTCCCAAATCTTGAGGCTGCTCACAGGAAAGGGGTGCAAGTATTTCTCTCAAAATGCTGTCCTGAAACACAGACCTTATAGAGGCCAATGACAGTTTGTGCTAAGTTACCTAACCTTCCTTTAAGAGAGATGAATAATCCTCTGAAGCTAACTTTTTCCAGTGATTTTGGATAGACCGTAGGTAACTTAAAAACCAGGTGAGGTTAGCAGTACTTCAGGTGCCTGATAAGAAACAAAAGTAAGTGTAGTTTTAACTGCTGGAGATGCATTTTTTTTTCCTCTATCAGCTTATCAGGTCACATCAATTCTTACTCCAAATTCTTCTGTATTGATTCAATTCCAACTTCCTTTGACTTAGCTTTGACTTAGTTATTTGTGGCTCTTCTATACAAATAGTGTATGAGTGTCATTTTCATTGCTGACCATAAAGCAGAAAAGCAAAAGCTGTATAACAAGTTCATGACGATATTTTTAGTTCTGTTGTTGCTACATGAAAAAGCTATGAGTAGGAACAGAGACGTTCCAACTGAAAACAAAACAGACAAAAGCACTTTCTAACAGATTTTTTTTAGTTTTATATTTTCTATAATTTAAAAACTAGAAGTTGCAACAGGAGGGATGACAGTGCTTCCATACTTGAAAATCTATGCTGGTTTGACTGCACTTTTTGAAGATAAGAAGCAGGTTCCTTATGCATCTAATAACAAAGTGAAGTGCTTTTTTAAAAATGGTAAAAGGAGAAAAAACGCAAACACACATGTGGATTTCTGGCTCATTGGAATTTACGTGTGAATTTACAGAATGATTTGGACTGGAAAGAATCTTAAAGGTCATCTAGTTCCATATATGCTGCCACAGGGAGGGCCACCTTCCACTAGAACAGGCTGCCCACAGCCCCATCCAACCTGGCCTTATGGACTGCAGACAAAAAGTCTGGATTTATATCACTTAAATAACCTTTTCAAGTGGATGGAAAAGTTAAACAAACCTGAGAGCTGGTGCTGAATGGAGGTAGCATTGTGTTTGAGAAATTCTTCATTAAAACTTTCCAAGTTTCTATTAACAAAGATCTTCTGCATTTCTTGAGTTAGGACTTTGCTCACAATTTCTGGAAGGTTACTCTGGTCAGATACTAGAAGGGGAAAAGTAAGAGGGAGAGAAGCAAAAAAAAGCCATTTAAGCAACTGTAGAAAAGAGCATGAAACCAGACATCACTGCTAAAATTCCTAGTTTTAAAATTTGTGCAGAGACACACAGATTTCAGAACAAAATATGTCAACACGAGCATTGCTGATACATTTGTAGATGAAACATTCACAAAGGGTGCTCTGTCATGTAAACTTTCTATTACAAGTTCACCACACACTTTGTTGTGGTCAAAATCTCCTGTTTCTGCCACATTTTCTTAAAACTTCAAAGGAGTTTCCAAGATCTTTGGAACGCTTACTCCTCTGTGAAATCTAGCCAAAAGGAGTTGTTGGGTCCACCCAGTGGATTAATGGAGAAACAAATGCTATATAATACATACACTGTACCCTGGTTAGCACAACCCGTGTTTTCTTTAATATTACCATAAAAAAAATTGTTTTTATTTTTCTTTGTATCAGTTTGTGTTTCAAGAGTATATATTACCAAAAATATGTGACTATGTCTTTCTAGAATGTAACTTCCTGTATCTTTACACTTACATATGTATTTCCTACACACATACCAGCTTTAGAGAATTTAATCAAACACTCATGTAGCCATGGGTTATTACTGTTGATAGCAAAAGCTCTTTTGACAGACTGCAACATTAACAGAAACTTTCCTGTGGGAAGAAAAGACAAAACATTAAGAAACCAAGATTAAGAATACAGAACTTTTTTCTTTATATGAACTACTGTTCTCTTTAGTAAATCTAATACAAATATTAGAAACATGAATGTCTAACGCAGAATTAGAAAGGAAATTTATTTTTCCCATTCAAATCTCTCAATAAAACAGAAGTGCCTGCCAGTCAAACTCTGGCAACACTGTTACTATCTATTTGGCTGGTTTTTTCTAGATAATTAAAGGCCACACTGCAAAAACCTTTCTACAGTNGTTAGTTAAGTATTTATTCCAGATCATTTTAGGCTACACTCTGATAACACAGGCACTGTAGAATTAAAATTTTGTAATGCAAAAATAAAATTAAGCAGTATTTTACCTTTTCTAAAGTATATTTCAAATGCTAATAAATGTGTTTCTATATCATCTCCAATAAGATTCTTAAGTGGTATAAGGAACTTAATGGCTTCTTCTAATGGATTTTCTACCTGTTTTAACAAAAACACAGTGAAATTTAAAGCTTAAAATAAATGTCAGATAAAACGCACCAGTGACAGTTTCTGTTATTCAGAGCATTCAAATAATCAGAGGCCAAAGGCGAACTGAAGCTCGCTTTCTGAATTAAACTGAACCACAACATTTTTATTTACACAGCAAGATTTACAAGTGTTTACTCACGATTTCATGTTAACAAAGACAGCATCTGGCACTGCTTGTGTTATTTACTTAGTATTGCAATTTACATTTAGGAAACAACTAAATACAACCATCTTAGACAACAAGCTTAAAGTTACTGTGATAAAGGAGGTGGTTTTGTGCTTACAGAAATACTGGCTTGTGTCTTCAAATTTTGTAAATTGCAATGGTTTCTGTTACTTTTTCCTCTATTCACTGTACGAAAACCAGATTTCTTCTGTCAAAAAGCATCTTTTTGTTAGTAGCCGTTTTAACGAAGGATGGCCTACTGTTTCAAAAAACCCAGTAATTTAAGGAAAAAACCAGTATTATTACTATAGAAGTTGGACTTACTGAGGAACAATACTACTTTTCTTTAATATAAATAGAGGTAGACTACAAAAAGGTACCTTTGCATGCAAATATGATTTTATAAAACCACCTAGATTCTTTCAGGAAAATCTGACAGTAACCCCATATTATAGGCTTTTCATGAGAATCACATGAGTTTAACAAGAAAGACCATGCTAACCCTTTCCAGTTTTTCAGGAACTAGTTCTTCCCTGGGTCCACTAGTTTCCTCCTCCTCTTCATCTCTCTTTTTCTTTTGATTTTTTTGCTGTCGTTCTCTTTCTGCATGCTTTCTTTCTTCTTCAAGTTTTGCTTTCTTCTGTGCTCTTCTTTGCTTACTAAGCATTTTCTTCAATTCTTTGGCTGAGAGATTTTCTACAGATTAAGGTAACATGACTTACATTAACAGAGAATTTAAGTAACAATCTTCTTTCCAGCAAACAACTCAGACATGCCATTATGCTCCTTCCCATCTCAAAATGGCAAACTCACAGTGATTTCCATAAACACCAGCACTTGCCAGAGTATCACCACCACACAGACCAACACTACTACTGGATTGCTATTTACAGCCTAACACAACACTTGATCTTGCATATTTTCTCTTACATAACTGTTACAAAAGCCTCAATGATTTGAAAGATTAGCTACGTAAAGTTGTTACACCTGTGACAGGTTTTACCTCAGGAAATGGACAATGGCTTTCAAGGATAATACTAAACTGCAATATTGATTGCAACTTAGCTTGCTTCTGATGCATTCTAGAAACAGGCAGATGGACTTACACCCCATCTTAAACTGGCTACTTTTCATTAAAGTGTCTGAACAACAAGCAGCTATGGTAATAGCATTAATTTTCTGCAAATGCCATGGGATAGCTAAATGGAAACTATCAGTTTAGCCAGAATAACACTGTGGCTTCCACTCTGTTTACCCCAGTGTTTCACTAAGAATAGGATTTGTGCTAAAAATGTAGGAAATGCACAGAAAAACAGGCTCCCGAGGGACTAACACATCTTTTTTTTTTGTGGCTGTGGCACCATGACCTCTCTGCTGGGGTCAGCCACCATTCTGAGACAGGGAAGCAAGTCTTCTTTTTACCCCATCCACGCAGTGCTGTCTTCCTCCACAGATAAGCCTACTGAATCCCAATGAATAGCTGGCAAATGAACTAATATGACTTCTTAGGTGCTACCCCACTTTTGTTTCTATGATACATTGCTATCAAGATCCTCTGTCACAGGCTAATCTTACATTATATACATTATATTATAATTCAAGTTGGAGAGAAAAAAGATGCAAGTTCAACTTTTCAAAGGTGCCTCTTTTAATATGTACTTCATCATATATAATCAGATATGGAAAAAACTTATTATTCACCTCTGAATGAAAGGCAAGATTGCATTCACAGTATTAAGTGGTATTTTTAGTTATTATCTTCCTGTGTCAAATATTCTTGCCTTTCCAAAGAGCTAAACATGAATTTCACTGCTTCACTGCTTCAGTCAACAGTGCTGACAGTAGCTGCAAGTCCACTAAAGGAGATGCAACTATTCATCTTAAAGTAAAAAACCATCCAGCTAATTTGTCACTGAAACGTAAATTTCCAAAACACACCCCATCAGCTTTCTAAGCCAGTCTGCTTTACATTTAGTGCTAATTTTAAATAATTTCCTAAATGTACTAATATTGCTAATTCGCTTATCCGTGTATTCTTTGGTCCTGAAGTAATATGAAAGGTTGTAAACATTAATGAAGTGTTCACTAGTATTACCATGTAATGTATACATTAGATAAGAATTGAATTCATACAACTCAGACTGCTTTTCCATAAAAATCTATCCATTGTTTCGTAACTCATCAATTAACAAGCTTTAGCTAATGGCTGGATTGAATCAGATTTTTCCTCTCAATATTCTGAAATACTCCTCCCCAAGAACTCCAACTACAGCTAGGTTTATTCCTGTACTAGTTTTAAAAAGTGATGAGAGGAAAACAGAGAGAAGAAAGCTTTAGCCTGTTATCTATGATTTCTTTTCAGTTATTGTGACAGAAAAGAGGAAAAACTTGTGTTACATTTACTCTAACACATAATTAGCTTAATAAGCTTTCACTTGCAATACACATTATGAGCCTCCATTATAGTTTAGATACCTGAATTCACTTCTTGTTCTTTGCTTTCATTGGTAAGAGGATTATCATGGAGCTTCAAGTAGATTTCAATGGCTGATCGAGCAGCTTTGAAGTAGAAGGCATGTTTCCTGAGCACATCTTCTAATCTCAAGAGGTCTACATAGGCACGAAGAGTCATCTTTCTCATGCAGTATGTGTGGAAGTCAAATTGATCATCTGTTATCTCAAAAAAATGCTTCAAGAAAAAAAAAAAGACACACTTATACACTCCTCTCTTGCTTAATTTTTTTTTTTATTAGATACAGGTGAAGAGTTACAACTGATATTTACAGGCAATATTTAACAGACATAGGAATGTCCTTGTAATACTGACTGGACAA